>CM064567.1:7758250-7833739 GCA_032716605.1 Paralithodes platypus
CGGGGTCAATGAACCTATATATAAATGTAAAGAATTGGGTATATTTGACCACTATCGGGTTAAGGGGAGGTTTTTAGTCGATTCCCTAGACTTCCATCAAGCTTAAAATTACTCCCCCTAGACCCCCTTTCAAGATAAATGTGTACATTTTTCGGTAGAAAAATTTCACGGCCGTAGGCCGGTTCCCCTTAAATTACAGGCTCGTTATCGCTCGCCAAAAAAAATAGACACCTAAATGGCACGAATGGTCTTAAAATTGACTTAAATGGGGCGAGGGTTCTTAAAATCGTCAAACTAATTGGGTGAACGTCTTAAAATCTCAAAAGCAACGGGGCTAAACATGAGGGAGAAAGGGGTCCAGAAAAAAATCCTCCAGGTGGATATCTCTGGTTAAGGGGGGGGGGGGGTAGAGCTTGCTTTTTGGACTATGTATTCATTTACTGATTAATTTGTTAATGTCCTCGCTAAACGTCCACCAAACTTTAAATAGCACCCCCTTGACCCCCTTTCAAGATAAATTTTAGTCGATTCCCTAGACTTCCATCAAGCTTAAAATTACTCCCCCTAGACCCCCTTTCAAGATAAATGTGTAAATTTTTTCGGTAGAAAAATTTCCCGGCCGAAGGCCAGTTCCTTCTAAATTACAGGCTCGCTATCGCTCGCCAGGAATAATCGACACATAAATGCCACGAAAGGTCTTAATATTGACAAAGAAATGGGGCGAAAGGTCTTGAAATCGACAAACTAACGGAACGAACGTCTTAAAACCTCAAAAGTAATATGCTGAACATGAGGGAGAAAGGGGTCCAGAAAAAGCGAGTAGTACCTCCCCCTTAATGTATGGTCTAAGTAGGAAGGAATGGTCTTGCGCATTTCTATAACAACTGTCCTGTAAAGGGAAGGAGGGGGGGGGGGGGGGGGGGGGGGGGGGGGGGGGGGGGGGGGGGGGGGGGGGGGGGGGGGGGGGGGGGTGGGGGGGGGGGGGGGGGGGGGGGGGGGGGGGGGGGGGGGGGGGGGGGGGGGGGGGGGGGGGGGGGGGGGGGGGGGGGGGGGGGGGGGTGGGGGGGGGGGGGGGGGGGGGAGGGGAGGGGAGGGGAGGGGAGGGGGGGTAAACAAATACAGGCCCATTTAACCTATTAAGAGAATCAATAACCTAAGTTAAAATCAATATCGAGGGAAAAACAAAACCCGTTATTTTCGGGTTAGCAGACAACATATTAAGACGTCAGCAGAGAGAGAGGGGTCGAGTAGTCAGCAGGGGGTTAACAACGAAGGTCGGCAGGAATAACAACATAAGTCAGCAGGGAGGATAAAGAGAGGGCCCAGTTAGGGTAATTGAAAACGGTTAAATTGGGTTCAGAAGGAGAATCAGCAGAGGTCAGCAAGGGAAAACAAAAATCATGTCAGCACGAAGGACAGCAGAGATCAGCAGGGATAATAAAAGTCAGTAGATAAAGCATAACAGAGGCCAACAAAGAGAAGCAGCAAACGTCAGCAGAGGTCAGCAGGGATAATAGTAGGGGTCAGCAGAGAGAGAGAGAATAAAAAAAAGAAAAAAAAATCAGCAAAGTTAGCAGGGGTCAGAAAAGAGAGAGAGAGAGAGAGAGAGAGAGAGAGAGAGAGAGAGAGAGAGAGAGAGAGAGAGAGAGAGAGAGAGAGAGAGAGAGAGAGAGAGAGAGAGAGAGAGAGAGAGAGAGAGAGAGAGAGAGAGACTAACAAAAGCCAACAATGAGAATCAGAAGAGGTCAGCAGGGATAACAGCAGAGGTCAGCAGTAAGGGTCGGTGTTATCAGCCTAATATTCAGCTCAACAACCACCGATTTATAGAAAACGGCCTCTGGGGACAAAGGCGCTAATGACTCGGACCGTGATAACAACCTGTGATGGATGACCAGACCCAACTCTGTGTGTGTGTATATATGTGTGTGTGTGTGTGTGTGTGTATATATGTGTGTGTGTGTGTGTGTGTGTGTGTATATATATGTGTGTGTGTGTATATATATGTGTGTGTGTGTGTGTGTGTGTGTATCTCTGGTGTGTGTGTGTGCGTGTGAAGCTATGAATGTAACTGGTGTGGTTGTGTGTGTGTGTAAAGCTGTGTATGCAACTGGTGTGTATGTTTGTGTATTGTATGTCTGCTGTGCGTGTAAATCTACGTGTATGTATCTGATGTATGTGCGTGTGTTTGTGTATGTCTGTGTGTGTGTAGGTTTTTGCTATGTGTACACCCACAGACACAAGGGGTTCCCTTTAATTGGCTTAGTTGAATACAAACAATTCACCTGAACCAAAATTCACAAATCATGAATTAAAGGCTTTGTTTATTTCTGATAAGGATATTTTTTCCACGTATAAATGGAGCGTTTCGGTAAGTCCATGAAATAAAAAATAAAAAAAATATATATACTGTATATACTGTGTGTGTGTGTGTGTGTGTATCCTTATAACCTAACTTTGTGTATGATAATCGTTTAGCGTATAAATTCCAACACTTTTTTTCGAGGGTTTTGGAGCACATTATTGTCTATTATAAATGTATCGTTTAATGAATGCCGGATTAATGTGTTCATTTAATATATTATAAAGTTAATGATCATAATGTTCGCATCTGTTTTGCCAGATTATGAGTTTTCTTAAGGGATGGGATGGTTCACTTTTTGGTAACAAATTTCTTATATATATTATTTTTCTAGTTTCTTCCCTAGACTTCCATCAAGCTTCACAGAACACCCCTTATACCCCCCTTCTAGATAATTTGTACATTTTTCGGTAGAAAAATGTATCGGCCGAAGGCAATTCTTCTTAAATTGCAGGCTCGCTATCGCTCGCCAGGAGAAAATCGGCACCTAAATGGCATGAAGGTTCTTTAAACTGACAACGAAATGGGGCGAAACGTGTTTAAATCGATAAACTAATGGGATTAAACCTGAGGGGAAATGGCGACCAGAAAAACGGCCCATCTCCCTTTAAGGGGAGGTTTCTAGTTTGTTTCCTACTCCTCCAGCAATCTTAAAATTTCACCCCCTTGACCCCCTTTCAAGATAAATTTGTAAATTTTTCGGTAGAAAAATTTCCCGGCCGAAGGCCGATTACTCTTATAATACAGACTCGCTATCGCTCGCCAGGATAAAATCGACACCTAAATGGCACAAAAGGTCTTAAAATTGACAGAATGGGGCGGAAATATCTTAAAAATCACCAAACTAATGGGGCAAACGTCTTAAAATCTCAAAAGCAATGGGGCTAGACATGAGGGAGAAAGGGGTCAAGAAAAAAGTCCCTCAAGTGGAAATCTCCCCTTAAGCACAACTATAACAAAAGGTAACGCCAACCAACTTGACAATAATGTGGACCCCTTAACTAACTTCCTATAACTCAAAATGAATGAAAGCAATCGGGCTGACATTTCTATCATTTGGGAAGAGTCCACCAGGAAATAGATGTGGACATTTACAGCCAGTTTGTAAAAGGTCCTTTAGAGATACGAGGTGGTCAGGGATCGAGATAATTATCAAGTTCGTTGGCGCTACCGGTACCTATAATTTTGATAGCGCAACAACGAGACTTTGGCGACCGACGTCAGCTCAGATCCCCCGCCATTTTTATAGCAGTTTGATTGCGTCATATCAAATGATTGGCCCCGCCCCATGCACCGCCGCGGTCGCTCATTGGTCGGGGCCTTTTGATTGTCCTGGATCCCGCGGCTGCCGATTGGAGGAACCACGTAATTGCTCGATATAAAGCGCTCCCGATTGGTACGATTTTTTAAGGGGGGGGTCACCGGCTTTTTATCTTTATCTCCTTTTCTCTCTTTCCCTGGCTTGTATCCAATCGGCCCCATTCAGCCAACTGTTTAAGACGTTTATCCCCATCCAGGTGTCGATTTCTTCCTGGCAAGCGATAACGAGCCAGCATTGTATGGAGAAATCCGGCTTCGCCGGAGAAATTTTTCTATCGAAAAATGTACAAATTTAGCTTGCTGTCAAAATAAAAATATATATATGCTGGCTCGCTCCCGCTCGCCAGGAAAATATTGACACCTGGATGGGGGAAAGCGTCTTAAAACAGTAGGCTGAATGGGGCCGAATGGATACAAACCAAAGAGAGAGGGAGAGAAAGAGAAAACAAGCGAGGTGGGCTCGCTT
The DNA here is from genome assembly GCA_032716605.1 of Paralithodes platypus. Classification (NCBI taxonomy): domain Eukaryota; kingdom Metazoa; phylum Arthropoda; class Malacostraca; order Decapoda; family Lithodidae; genus Paralithodes; species Paralithodes platypus. The sequence continues at coordinate 7,762,396 of CM064567.1, forward strand.
AAGGAGATTTTTCTTTTGTGTATTTTCTCACGCTTTGCCTAACCTGTTTGGTCAAATGATGGACTATACTTTGTTGACAAATAATTATGTAATAATGTTTACGTAAGACAAATAATTATGTGATCATATTTACGTAAGACAAATAATGATGTGATGTTGGTTGGATATTATGGAAAAAATGGCTGCATCGAGAATAATATTAGCAAAGTTTTAAGTAAATTGAGAACGAATCGAGATGTTAAAAGAATACGGAGATGGCAAAACATAATGTATATCTATAAACACTTAAATCGAAATATTATATGTTTTTTCCACCAACCAACTCCACCTCTAAACTCAATTGATGAAATCAACAAATACATATGGCACTCCAAGGACTCGAACCTAGGATACTCACATCGAAATTCCGCGCACTTAAGCATTACGCTATCAATTCAGTTGCGTACAAATGGTGAAGGTATTTTGTCGACACGTAATTTTTGCCTTTGAAGAGAGGTACCAGCATATTCTCCAGGTTTCGTATAAGCGCTTAGCCATACGGGCCTCTTTTTTTTTTTTTTTTTTTTTTTTTTTTTTTTTGTGGGGGCTCATGGGTTGAGATAAACATGGAATGATAATCGCCAAGCTGTACATAATTATCTTGCAAAATGCAATGGCACTGAAATAATTATTAACAATGGTATAAAGGATTTTGTGGATCGTCTATACCGGGCCTGTGACGTCACAAGACTGTAAGTCCACCATCCAGTCCAGGATAAGGATACTGGTGTGACGTCACTATGACGTCACAGGCCCGGTATAGACGATCCACAAAATCCTGTATACCATTGTTAATAATTATTTCAGTGCCATTGCATTTTGCAAGATAATTATGTACAGCTTGGCGATTATCATTCCATGTTTATCTCAACCCATGAGCCCCCACCTTTAGCTTTGTATCAGAAGGTTCTGTTATTAAGTTTTATAAGGTTTCAACCAACTTAAATAATCTACTTTGTGTTCATTCGCTGACACCGATGTCAAGCAGACGACCATATTGTTGCCAGGAGAGAGAGCAAACTAAACCGCTGTATATAATTGCCATCCAGTTCAGTTACGGGGGGTCACCTGATGTTTTATCTGTTTTCTCCTTTTCTCTCTTGCTCTGGCTTGTATCCATTCGGCCCCATTCAGCCAACTGTTTTAAGACGTTTATCCCCATCCAGGTGTCGATTTCTTCCTGGCGAGCGATAGCGAGCCAGCATTGTAATGAGAAAACCGGCTTCGCCGGAGAAATTTTTCTAACGAAAAAAGTACAAATTTAGCTTGCTGTTCGCTACCGCTCCCCAGGAAAATATTGACACCAGGATGGGGGGAAACGTCTTAAAAGAGTAGGCTGAATGGGGCCGAATGGATACAAGCCAAAGAGAGAGGGAGAGAAACAGACAAAAAAAGCGAGGTGGGCTCCCTTAAGGGTGGATTTACACGAAGGCTGTTTACGGCAACTTTTGATTCGCAGCTTCGTTTTGGTAATACGAGGTGTCAGGGTGTATTATGCGCCGATTAAAGATCATTTTTCCTTGGGGCCAGAAATATAAAAAAAGTATATCTCAGAAGCTGCCAGATCAGGGTTGCGGACCAAAAAAACCCGTTCTTGTAAATCCACACTTTCACAAATAAAGATGTGTGTGCCCGCCCCCCCCCCCCCCCCCCCACCCCCCCCCCCCCCCTAAACTCTTTACTGTCTGTTTATCCTTTACCGCCGCCCCCTCCTAGCCCCCCCCAAACTCCCCTCCCAGCCCCCCCCCCCCCCCCCCCCCCCCCCCCGTTAAACGCTTTACTGACTGTTTATCCTTAACCGCCCCCCCCCCCCCCCCCTTCCGTGGTGGCCCCCGGTAGCCCCTCACGACCACCCCGTTTCAAAATCTGCTCGGAACTGCCTCTGATGAAGTTATTTTCCGGTGTTTACGAGCTCTTATTACCGCGGGTGACTTCCGGTTAAGGGGGTGGTAAGTGTGTGGGGGAGGGGGGGGGGGGCGGTAATGTGTGTGTGTGTGTAATGTATGTGTGTGTAATGTATGTGTGTGTGTGTGTGTGTAATGTGTGTGTGTCTGTAATGTGTATGTGTGTGTGTAATGTATGTGTGTGTAATGTATGTGTGTGTGTGTGTGTAATGTATGTGTGTGTAATGTATGTGTGTGTGTGTAATGTATGTGTGTGTGTGTAATGTATGTATGAGTGTGTGTGTGTAATGTGTGTGTGTGTAATGTATGTGTGTGTGTGTGTGTGTGTAATGTATATGTGTGTGTGTGTGTGTGTAAAATATAGATAGTGAAAATAGGACGTAGGCACATTTTGGTTATCTCTCTTCCTCCCTCACTCACTCACTCACACACATCATAAACTCTCACATACTCTCTCTCTCTCTTACACACACACACACACACACCACAACACACACCATTAACAAGTGCGGCGTTACTGGAACCCAACAGTTGATAATTAACTAAAGGAGGAAATACGAATTCATGCAATATTTTAAATAGGTGATGAAAGAAGCAAATGGAGAACAATAGGGAAACAGTGAGAAAGTGACATTAGCAAGACAAAGAAACTCTTACGCTGACTAAAAGTAACAATTAAGGGGAGATCTCCACTTGAGGGATTTTTTTCTTGACCCCTTTCTCCCTCATATTTAGCCCCATTGTTTTTGATATTATAAAACGTTTGCCCCATTAGTTTAGCGATTTTAAGAACTTTCACCCCATATTAAGACCTTTCGTGCAATTCAGGTGTCGATTTTATCCTGGCGAGCGATAGCGAGCCTGTAATTTAAGAGGAACCGGCCTTTGGCCGGGAAATTTTTCTACCGAAAAATTTACAAATTTATCTTGAAAGGGGGTCAAGGGGGTGTAATTTTAAGCTTGATGGAGGTCTAGGGAACACACTAAATACCTCCTCTTAAATAATACTCCCAAGAGATAAATTTGTACATTTTTCTACCCCCCAAAGGCCGGTTCCTCCAAAATGACAGGCTCGCTATCACTCGCCAGGAATAAATCGACACCTAAATGGCACAAAAGGTCTTGAGATTGATAAATAAATTATACGAAGGGTCTTAAATTCGACACACTAAGACCGTGCCTTGTGATGAGTTCGCCACATTTCTAGCGGCACCGAGGAGCGCGACGCCCCTCGTTTTGGGTAATGGGGGGCGAACGTCTCAAAATCTCATAACGAATGGGGCTAAGCATGAGGGAGAAGGGGGTCCAGAACAAGCAACAACTACCTCTCTCCCCCCCCCCCCCTTACGTAACAAAGTGGCATGCTAAGAAAACCGACACGACCAATTAAATATTACGCAGAAAGTGGGCACTCAATTTTTTACGAGTGAAGCCGGTGTCACACGAGTCCAGTTTCCGGCAATTTTCGACGAGCAATTTTTTGGTTCTCACACTTTTCCGAGGCTCTTTTGCACTGGAATAGGAAAAGCCGGTGTCACACGAGTCCAGTTTCCGGCAATTTTCGACGAGCAATTTTTTGGTTCTCACACTTTTCCGAGGCTCTTTTGCACTGGAATAGGAAACTAGATCGAAATTAGACTATATATTTTTTCTCTTTCTCTCCCTCTCTCTTTGGCTTGTATCCATTCGGCCCCATTCAGCCTACTGTTTTAAGACATTTACCCCCATCCAGGTGTCAATATTTTTTCTTGTCGAGCGGTAGCGAGCATATATACTGTATATTTGTTTTGACAGCAGGCTAAATTTGTACATTTTTCGATAGAAAAATGTCTCCGGCGAAGCCGGATTTCTCTATAAAATGCTGGCTCGCTTTCGCTCGCCAGGAAGAAATCGACACCTGGATGGGGATAAACGTCTTAAAACAGTTGGCTGAATGGGGCCGAATGGATACAAGCCAGAGAAAAAGAGCAAGATAAAAAAAAAAGCAGGTGACCCCGGCCCCTTAAGCTGCCAGACTATAGCAATTGCCCGTACAAAATGACTGAAAAATCGCTCGTGTGACACCGCCGCCTTCACCCCTCCAAAACTATGAGTAGTCAGTGGTGAGAGAATGAACAGACTGGAAGGGGGGGGGGGGGGAGGAATATATTACGGAAGTGTTCTTTGTTCTTCTTCCCTTACCGTGTTATTGTTTTCCTAGGTTCGGTTCGGTGGTAATAGTATTGCAATAGTCTACATTACCTGTATCATTGTGTGTGTGTGTGTGTGTGTGTGTGTGTGTGTGTGTGTGTGTGTGTGTGTGTGTGTGTGTGTGTGTGTTGGTTTGGGTTCGGGGGTTTATTCCATATAGATTTACTTTCAACGCTTTAAGAGTCGCTTATAATTATCCCCTTCTCCTCTCCCACTGTGTTCTAACTTCTATTGAACACAATTATCGTGGATGAAGTGTTGTGGTGTGTGTGTGTGTGTGTGTGTGTGTGTGTGTGTGTGTGTGTGTGTGTGTGTAGCCTACCCGCTAACCCGGGGTGAAAGGGTTAGGCTGGTGACTAATTGGTGCTGCGCTGGTATAATGAGAGTGCTTGTGGTGGTTGATGTGAGGTGCTAATTGTGATAGTTGTGGTTGATGTGGTGAGGGTGGTTGATGTAGTGATTGCGGTAGCTGTGGTGATGGTGGTTGATGTGGTGAGGGTGGTTGATGTAGTAATTGTGATAGTTGTGGTTGATGTGGTGAGGGTGGTTGATGTAGTGATTGCGGTAGCTGTGGTGATGGTGGTTGATGTGGTGATGGTGGTTGATGTGGTGAGGGTGGTTGATGTAGTAATTGTGATAGTTGTGGTTGATGTGGTGAGGGTGGTTGATGTAGTGATTGCGGTAGCTGTGGTGATGGTGGTTGATGTGGTGATGGTGGTTGATGTGGTGATGGTGTTTTTTTTTTGTTTTTTTTTTCTATGTGATTGAGGGAGGCAAAAGGCATAACTGCCTATAGCGAGTGCCTCCCCATAGTTGAAAGAGTGACAGGGCCAAAATCAAGGGACGGTCGAGCCAAAATGCCTGGACACACGGAGTTTGAAGCAATTTAAGTCATAGGAAGAGGGAAAGACTGATTCTGGGAGAGAGTTCCAGAGCTCAGCTGTTGAGTAGAAGAAAGTTTGAGAGTAACGTTTCACTCTTGGGTTGGAGAGTTGCACAGAGTAGGGGTGGGATTGAGTTGCAAGACGGGTACCACGTGCCCTACGTAAAGGAGGTGGTATGCACTGGGATAGCTCGAGGAACACTGATTATTATAGTAGCGATAGAATAGCGAGAGAGATGCAACATTGCGGCGGAGAGAGAGAGATTGCAGAGAGTTGGTGAGTGGACGGGAGTTAATGATACGAAAGGCCTTCCTTTCAACTTTGTCTAGGAGAGCGGTGTGAGAGGAACCTCCCCACACATGTGAACAATACTCAATACAAGGTTGATGTGGTGAGGGTGGTTGATGTAGTAATTGTGATAGTTGTGGTTGATGTGGTGAGGGTGGTTGATGTAGTGATTGCGGTAGCTGTGGTGATGGTGGTTGATGTGGTGATGGTGGTAGCTGTGGTGAGGGTGGTTGATGTAGTGATTGCGGTAGCTGTGGTGATGGTGGTTGATGTGGTGATGGTGGTTGATGTGGTGATGGTGGTTCATATGGTGATTGTGGTTCAGATGGTAAAGTAACAATTTAATTTAACTTATTTTTCGTTAATTACGGCAAAAGAATGTTTCTGTGGTAGCGTAGCGTTTGTTCCGCTATTCCGGACTGGCAACTTCTGAATGTAACTAGTCAGAATTCAGCCACTCAAAAATGTATACCCTCACAGAGCAGTTGTTAAGGGGAGGTTTTTAGTGTGTTTCCTAGACTTCCATCAAGCTTGAAATTACACCACCATGACCCCTTTTCAAGACAAATTTGTACATTTTTCGGTAGAAAAATTACCCGGCCGAAGGCCGGTTCCTCTTAAATTACAGTATCGCTCGCCAGGAAAAAATCGACACCTAAATGGGACGAAAGGTCTTAAAAGTGACATAAATGGGGTGAAAGTTCTTAAAATCGCCAAACTAATGGGGCGAACGTCTTAAAATCTCAAAAGCAAAGGGGCTAAACATGAGGGAGAAAGGGGTAAAGAAAAAAATCCTTCAAGTGGAAACCTCCCCTTAATGCCATTGCGAAAAGAGACCTGAATTGTCGCTTGGATTAAGTTTTCCCACCTACAGTTTTCGATGAGAGAGAGAGAGAGAGAGAGAGAGATATTGTGTAATAATTATAACATTGTACTATTTTCGATGAGAGAGGGAGAGAGAGAGATTGTGTAATAATTGTAACCTTGTACTATTTTCGATGAGAGAGAGAGAGAGAGAGAGAGAGAGAGATTGTGTAATAATTATAACATTGTACTATTTTCGATGAGAGAGAGAGAGAGAGAGAGAGAGAGAGAGAGAGAGAGAGAGAGAGAGAGAGAGAGAGAGATTGTGTAATAATTATAACATTGTACTATTTTCGATAACATACGTTTGAGCTTAAGATGTTTATAATACAAACTTGTCCGTCTTCGTGGATTACGTATCTTCATTGTAACTAGAATTTTGCAAATAATTATGTTGGCATGAGTTAAGGGGAGGTTTCCACTTGAGGGATTTTTTTTCGAACTTCCTTCTCCCTCATGTTTAGCCCCATTGCTTTTGAGATTTTAAGACGTATGGCCCATTAGTTTGGCGATTTTAAGAACGTTCACCCCATTTATGTCACTTTTAAGACCTTTCGTGCCATTTAGGTGTCGATTTTTTCCTGGCGAGCGATAGCGAGCCTGTAATTTAAGAGGAACCGGCTTTCAGCCGGGAAATTTTTCTAGCGAAAAATGTAAACATTTATCTTGAAAGAGGCTCAAGGGGGTGTAATCTTAAGCTTGAAGGATATCTAGGGACCAAACTAAAAACCTCCCTTTAAAGGTTTATGCACAAGCCTACGATATATTATGCATTCTCGAATACTGCATATCAGTCTTAGCCTGTCCATACTCCCAACTGTACTCTGATAACCTGATGTTTAGACGAATAGAAGGGGTAATTAATGGGGCACTTAACCATAAAGGAAGGCCTGGCTATTAATTACTCCTGAACCTGGATAATATCATATTTGCTTTCACCAACCCAAGTTAAATTCAAAAGCTTCCATGCCCGTTTTACCGGGAAAAGGGATCGTGTGTATCCTCCCGTGACTTCGACTAAAAAAAAAAAAAAAAAAAAAAAAAAAACGAAAAAAAAAAAAAAAATATATATATATATATATATATAGGCTATACATAAAAAGAAAAGCGTCGGAACCTCGCCCCCACACGCAATACACACACACTCGGCGATAATTACCCCTACACTTCACCTGGATTCACACGTACTATGGAAGCGGACATGATTGTTTTCTCGGCAACTCCCATGGTGTATACGCGTATGAATTCGATTTTAGACTTTACTTTTACATTTTTGTTTTCTTTTTTTTTGGTGGGTTAGAAGAACCTCAACAATCTCTGATTCTCAAATACTCTCCCTAACTTGAATTTAGAGAGAGAGAGAGAGAGAGAGAGAGAGAGAGAGAGAGAGAGAGAGATAATAATAATAAAATGTTTATTTCCACTTAAAAGTAGTTATTCTGCTCATAATTACAATTACAAAGTGTACATTATGTATTAACTTAGGTATAAGGTATAAACTTAGATTGTACATATGGGGTGAAAGGTGTTAAGATCGCCAAACTAATGGAACGAACGTCTTAAAATGTGAAAACTAGTGGGGCTAAACATGAGGGAGAAGGGAACCATTGAAGGCCTACCCCATAGAAGCCACAACCCACCTATGCAATCACCAATCAATATGCAAATGCCGAGGCCATTATCTGTCATTAACAATCACCATTTCCGGTCGCTTTGTTACCCTAGCTTCAACCGTAATTATATTTAATAATACCAACCCGGGAGTACCAGTTCATGAGAGAGAGAGAGAGAGAGAGAGAGTATATATATAGATACACTGACCACACAGACCTTACGATCCCAGCGAGGTGGTCAGGAATAAATTCTAGGAGAGAGAGAGAGAGAGAGAGCGAGTATATATATAGATACACTGACCACACAGACCTTACGATCCCAGCGAGGTGTTCAGGAATAAATTCTAGGAGAGAGAGAAAGAGGATTTGTTTTATTATTTGTGATATCGAAGCTATTTACAAATATGAGACCGAAATATGCAAACTAGTGGCTAAGATAAATCTGTATATTTTGCTTGCCGGTACTTTAGTGCTATAATAGCATAAATATAAGCAACACATGACCAGTTACAATTATTCTCATCGGATGTACACGAATTATTGATTAGCTTATTATTGACAAATCTGAGCTAATAGGTTCTGAATTTAACACATATATATATATATATATATCTGGCGTACAAGAGATTGGCCATCTTGTTCTGTAGACGCCATTTTGGAACCGTAATTATCAAAGAATGGGGTGGGGATACTAATGGGGAAGTGTTTATTAATTGGTCATGTATGTATGTATGTATGTATGTATGTAAAATCCCCCCATGGTGACTGCACAATAAAAACAGTGGTATTTGAAATTGAATGATAGTTACAAAAAGATGATTAACTTCTGTCTATCTATCTATCTGTATATAAGAACCCCTAATGATGACTGCACAATAAAAACGGTGATAATGGAAGGTTAGTGAATACAGATGAATAAATTAATAATAAATAATACTAATAATACGTATATTTCTTGTATGTGTGTGTGTGTGTGTATAATTATAAGAACCCCTAATGATAACTGCACAATAACAAACGGTAATAATGGAAGGTTAGTGAATAAAGATGAATAACTTCCTTTGAGCAGTGAACCAAGGATAGAGTTGTCAGGGGGTGTGTTACCGCAGGGAGATGAATGCCCGCAAGCAACTCTACTGCCATGGATCACGCACTGCCGCGGCTTGCACACACACACACACACACACACACACACACACACACACACACACACACGTAGATACACATGAACACGCACCCACACTCTCAGAAACACACACACACACACACACACACACACACACACACACACACACACACACACACACACACACACACACACACACACACACACACACACACACACACACACACACACACACTCTCTCTCTCTCTCTCACACTCACTCTCTTTCTCGCTCTCTCTCTCTCTCTGACATGAGGAGGACAACAAGAAGAAACGAGAAGGTTGGCTACACTGTTGATAAAACGAGAAGGTTGGCTACACTGTTGATAAAACGAGAAGGTTGGCTACACTGTTGATAAAACGAGAAGGTTGGCTACACTGTTGATAAAACGAGAAGGTTGGCTACACTGTTGATAAAACGAGAAGGTTCGCTACACTGTTGATAAAACGAGAAGGTTGGCTACACTGTTGATAAAACGAGAAGGTTGGCTACACTGTTGATAAAATGTCTTTATCTTTATAGTTACGAGAGAGACAGATAAATTGCCAACATAATGCCATAATATCCGCGGTCATAGCCTTTATACCCAGTTAACCCCTTCAGCACCAGGACGACTTTTTAACTTGGATTCTGGTTAAAATTAGATGATTTTATGCATTTTTTTAAAAACTTGATGCAGGTATAGGGAGGAAACAAAATAAACATAATTAGTATATATATATATATATATATATATATATATATATATATATATATATATATATATATATATATATATATATACAGTATATCGACCAATAAACAAAGTCATCCCCTTTCCCGCAGGCAATAACGTGGTGGAGGGGCAGGCAGCACTAACCTAAAGAAATAACCCATAGAAATAACCTAAAGCAATAACCAAAGAACTAACCCAAAGAAATAACCCAAAGCAATAACCATAATAAATAACCCAAAGCAATAACCATAATAAATAACCCAAAGCAATAACCATAATAAATAACCCAAAGAAATAACCCAAAGCAATAACCAAAGAACTAACCCAAAGCAATAACCATAACAAATAACCTAAAGCAATAACCATAATAAATAACCTAAAGCAATAACCAAAGCAAGAACCCTCACCGCTAATTAGTGGTGTTTACTGAGCGGCCATATTCCCTCAACCACAGTGATATAATTTATAGCATAATTCCCGGTTATAATGACCGTATAACCCCTTCAAATAACCGGGTGATAATAACAGCAGGTGGGGGGGGGGGGGGGAGGGTTGGAACTGTGCTCTCCTTGACAATTGGTGTTGGTGTTGTTGTTGTTGTTGTTTGAGAGACTTCTGCTTGTCAACAAGAGGCCAAGTGCGGGTGATCAGGGATAATGATAGTATCGAGGGCTTTGATAGCTTAATTAACCCTTTGAGTACCAGCGACGTGTGTTATCTTATATTCTACCTATAATTAGACGATGTTATGCAGCTTAGGAAGGATCTGTGGTAGTTTAAGGGGTTGATTGCGATAGTATGAAGCCTTATTGTTGATAGATATCCTTCCTAAGCTCAAATCAAATTGTCGAATAGTTGCCGGAATATAATGAAAAGGATGTCCCCGATACAGTATGGGTTAAGGGGAGGTTTTTAGTTTGGTCCCTAGATATCCTTCAAGCTTAAGATTACACCCCCTTGAGCCTCTTTCAAGATAAATGTTTACATTTTTCGGTAGAAAAATGTCCCGGCTGAAAGCCGGTACCTCTTAAATTACAGGCTCGCTATCGCTCGCCAGGATAAAATCGACACCTAAATGACACGAAAGGTCTTAAAATTGGCAGAAATGGGTTGAAAGTTCTTAAAATCGTCAAAATAATGGGGCAAACGTCTTAAAATTAGAAAAGCAATGGGGCTAAACATGAGGGAGAAAGGAGCCCAGAAACAAATCCCTCCAGTAGATATCTCCCCTTAAAGGATATTGCACGATCTCATTTCGGAGATAATGAAGGCTCAAGATTAATTGAAACAGTCATGACTTAATATTAAACAAAATATGCATTATGTGTGTGTAATAAACAATGTGTGCGTGCGCGTGTGTGCGTGCGTGCGTGCGCGCGCGTGCGTGCGTGTATTACCACAACATGAAATTACGCCTGAAGTTGCATGATTACACCGTATACGTAAATTTATGACAGATAATCCGCAGAAACCGCTCTACAACGAGATATTACCTTAGTCCAGCACAATTAGAGCGTAAACCGCTATGTAAAAAAAAACACACACACACACACACACACACACACACACACACACACACACACACACACACACACACACACACACACACACACACACGATTTTTCCTTTGACTTTTGACCGGTATATATCTTAAATTTCTGTTAGCAATTTGAGGTCTGTTTTTCATAATCTATCGGCAGTTTTAATGATGTTAGATGATTGGAGTTACCTCAATATTTATATAACACTATTTGAGGTCAGTTTTGTATACGATATCGGCAATTATAATGATGTTAGATGATTACTTACCTAAATAGTTATATAACACTTTGTGAGGGCACCTTTTATACGATATCGGTAATTACAGTAGTGTTAGATTATTAGAGTTACCTAAATACTTATGTAACACTTGAATTATCAGTACCTGCTTGGCCAGAATTGCCAAGAAAAGACGTCGGAAAAGCCGCGGGTGAGACTGGAGGCCTTGTTTAAACTGAATATACTTGTTTAGTAAGTTCAGCAAACGCAATCTGACCATATATCCTCCGAGCCGAACACATCTACCCGCGCCAAATACCAACCACCTTTAATACGAACCTCTCACTTACGCAACTTACGGACAACTCGACATCAACAAAGCTCACACAATCGAAAAAATTAATTGGGGCGAAACTACAACCTGCAATTTAGTTCATTCCAACCTTTCCGAGTGTGATTTAAGTCGACTAATCTTACCCTGTCCTATTTTCAAACCCGGGTTAATCAATTTCGGTGGGCATAAATCGAACCCTTTTGCCGAGTCCACCTGATACGACTGGTGTGAGGATCGAGGTAGTTGGGGAGGGAGAGGTGGAAGAGGGAAGGAAATTATGATGGAGAGACGGAGAGGTGGAGGAGGGAAGGAAATTATGATGGAGAGACGGAGAGGTGGAGGAGGGAAGGAAATTATGATGGAGAGATGGAGGAGGGAAGGAAATTATGATGGAGAGGTGGAGGAGGGAAGGACATTATGATGGAGAGATAACACTGTATACAAAGGTGCGTTCAAATGTAACACACACATGCAAAAAGGTGCGTTCAAATGTAACACACACATGCAAAAAGGTGCGTTCAAATGTAACACACATGCAAAATGAGTGTTCGATGAGGAGATATATCGTTACAGAAATATACAGAAGGAACCAAAGAGGAAGGAAGAGATCGAAGAAAGATAAAATAATGATGGGATGGGCCTGAGGCAGCCTTGAAAACAAAAATAAACAAAATAACGAAATTTCAGGAAAAAGGTGAACGGGTAATTTGTGACAACGCCAAAACAGAGTGTCTAAAGAACAGAAAGGAAAACAAATATAGATGAGATGAGAAGAGAGAGAGAGAGAGAGAGAGAGAGAGAGAGAGAGAGAGAGAGAGAGAGAGAGAGAGAGAGAGAGAGAGAGAGAGAGAGAGAGAGAGAGAGAGAGAGAGAGAGAGAGAGAAGGGGGGGGGGGGTGCGTCATCCATCCTCTCTGTCAATTCCCTCATATTTACGTTGGTGTACAAGGTATTATTAAGGCGTTATCACTTACACGGTGGCTGTGGTGGTGGTAGTGGTGTTGTGGAGTGGTAGGAATAATGGTGTTGGTAGGGTTAGTGGTGGTAGTGATAGTGGTAGTGGTGGTATGGTTAGGGATGGTAGGGATAATAGTGGTAGTGACAGTGGTGGTTGTGTAGTGGTAGTCATAATAGTGGTGGTAGGGTTAGGGATGGTAGGGATAATAGTGGTAGTGGCAGTGGTGGTTGTGTAGTGGTAGTTATAATAGTGGTGATAGGGTTAGTGGTGGTGGTGGTGGTAGGGTTAGTGGTAGTAGGGATAATGGTAGTAGTGGCAGTAGTGGTTGTGTAGTGGTAGTCGTAACAGGGGTGGTAGGGATAACAGTGGTAGTGGCAGTGGTGGTTGTGTAGTGGTGGTAGTGGCAGTGGTGGTTGTGTAGTCGTAATAGTGGTGGTAGTGGCAGTGGTGGTTGTGTAGTGGTAGTCAACAGTAGTAGTGGTAGGGTTAGGGGTGGTAGTGATAGTGGCAGTTGCAGTCATAATGTGGTGAATGAGCTTATGAAGAGGGCACAACATGAGTACAGTTCAGAGTGAGAGGTTATGGCATGGAGATGATTGTGTGATGATACGATGACAGTGTGTGTTGAACTGTGAAGCTGCGATTAACAGAGACGATCATACTGGTGAAAATATTTGTAACAACAACAACAACAACAACAACAACAACAACTACTACTATTAATCCTCGCATTCGTGTCAATAACATGTAGGCTATAATATTTGTTAAGTAAATATATTTCTATAGTATAATTATTAATCTTATTTCATTTCAGTGTAACTAAGACCAAATGATTGTATCTATCTTGTGAAGGATATTTGGTAGCCAGGGAGTTGAGCAAACGTTATATAATTCACCCGTTTAATAGTATATCATTAGAATCCCAAATTGGTAGTTAGGTGGGAATATTATTAGGCGTTATTAGCATGTAGGCAGTAGCGTAATTGAAGAACAGGACATATAAGGAAGCGTTCTGCCCTCAGCCTTGGCCACCCTTCAGGCAACAGAGACTAGACAACTTCACACATTCTGAGTGGGACATTTTTACTTTGCCGTGAATAGACGATTGAAAATATAAAATAAAATAATAATAATAAATATATAAAAGCCATTAAATCTCGCGACTAGCTTAAGGGGAGGTTTTTAGTGTGTTTCCTAGACCTCCATCAAGCTTGAAATTACACCCCCTTGACCCCCTTTCAAGATAAATTTGTAAATTTTTCGGTAGAAAAATTTCCCGGCCGAAGGCCGGTTCATCTTAAATTACAGGCTCGCTATCGCTCGCCAGGAAAAAATCGACACCTAAATCGGACGAAAGGTCTTAAGTGACATAAATGGGGTGAAAGTTCTTAAAATTGCCAAACTAATGGGGGCGAACGTTTTAAAATTTCAAAAGCAATGGGGCTAAACATGAGGGAGAAAGGGGCAAAGACAAAAAATCCCTCAAGTGGAAATCTCCCCTTAAGTTAAACACTGAAGAACTAGATTATAAGAAATGGAAACACAATATTTGTGTTGCTGGATCGTTTAATATATTTGTGTTGCTGGATCGTTTAATATATTTGTGTTGCTGGATCGTTTAATATATTTGTGTTGCTGGATCGTTTAATATATTTGTGTTGCTGGATCGTTTAATATATTTGTGTTGCTGGATCGTTTAATATATTTGTGTTGCTGGATCGTTTAATATATTTGTGTTGCTGGATCGTTTAATATTTGTGTTGCTGGATCGTTTAATATATTTGTGTTGCTGGATCGTTTAATATATTTGTGTTGCTGGATCGTTTAATATATTTGTGTTGCTGGATCGTTTAATATATTTGTGTTGCTGGATCGTTTAAGATATTTGTGTTGCTGGATCGTTTAATATATTTGTGTTGCTGGATCGTTTAATATATTTGTGTTGCTGGATCGTTTAATATATTTGTGTTGCTGGATCGTTTAAGATATTTGTGTTGCTGGATCGTTTAATATATTTGTGTTGCTGGATCGTTTAATATATTTGTGTTGCTGGATCGTTTAATATATTTGTGTTGCTGGATCGTTTAATATATTTGTGTTGCTGGATCGTTTAATATATTTGTGTTGCTGGATCGTTTAATATATTTGTGTTGCTGGATCGTTTAATATATTTGTGTTGCTGGATCGTTTAATATATTTGTGTTGCTGGATCGTTTAATATATTTGTGTTGCTGGATCGTTTAATATATTTGTGTTGCTGGATCGTTTAATATATTTGTGTTGCTGGATCGTTTAAGATATTTGTGTTGCTGGATCGTTTAAGATATTTGTGTTGCTGGATCGTTTAAGATATTTGTGTTGCTGGATCGTTTAATATATTTGTGTTGCTGGATCGTTTAATATATTTGTGTTGCTGGATCGTTTAATATATTTGTGTTGCTGGATCGTTTAATATATTTGTGTTGCTGGATCGTTTAAATATTTGTGTTGCTGGATCGTTTAATATATTTGTGTTGCTGGATCGTTTAATATATTTGTGTTGCTGGATCGTTTAATATATTTGTGTTGCTGGATCGTTTAATATATTTGTGTTGCTGGATCGTTTAATATATTTGTGTTGCTGGATCGTTTAAGATATTTGTGTTGCTGGATCGTTTAATATATTTGTGTTGCTGGATCGTTTAATATATTTGTGTTGCTGGATCGTTTAAGATATTTGTGTTGCTGGATCGTTTAATATATTTGTGTTCCTGGATCGTTTAAGATATTTTGTAAGCCCAAGTTGTATTTAACATATTTTTTAATTTTAGTAATTACAGGTATGACTGTCATAACCAGGTATTTAGTTGATCTGACCAGTTTGTAGACGATCGGAATGAAGTTATTATTACCCAGGTGAAATACAAATATTAGAAACAATAAATGTTAATATAATATATATATTATTATAGTCAGTTAGATAGTGTGTATAGTCTTTTCATTTTGTTTCTGTTCGGGTTCTGTCTCGAGTCGGCCACCCCCAAGCTATGGGGCATGTGCCTGAGTACGTACATACATACATATTTATATTGTTTAATTTACATTGATACCAGAATTTATTTGATGGGACTTGACTTAAAAATAATTGGCTGAAAAACAAATGTCAATCAGTCTCCAAAATGGCGACGTGGGATGAAGTTGTCCGAGTCCTGTGTTGTAAAATGTTCCCTATACCTCGGTCTTCTACCGAGGTAATTATCGGTCTTTAAGGGGAGATGGGGCGTTGTTCTGGTCCCATTTCTCCCTCGTGTTAAGCCCCATTTGTTTTAGATATTTTAAGCCGTTCGGCCCATTAGTTTGGCAACTTTAACACGTTTTGCACCATTTCGTTGGCAATGTTAAGACCTTTCGTGCCATTTAGGTGTCGATATTTTCCTGGCGAGCGATAGCGAACCTGAAATTTTAAGAGGAACCGGCCTTTGGCCGGAAAATTTGCTACCGAAAAATGTAAAAATTTATCTTGAAGAGGGGTCTAGGGGATGTTTTATTTAAAGTTGCTGGAAGTTTAGCGAGGAAACTAAACGATATACGAATTAATAAATATATAGCTAAACACATACCTACTGTACTACCCCCCTTAGTAGACCAAAAAAGGGCCCATCTCTCCTATACAACTCATGGCCCCTCCGTCGGAAGGCTAGAGACTAGGTAATAATTGGCTGCCTGGGTTATTACTTCTTATGGATTTCCTGTGGATAACCCCTTCTGTACCGGCGACGTCTGTTTATTTTGTATTCTAGCACTATTTAGACGATTTAAGGAGGGGTGGCCCGGTTTTCTGGACCACTTTCTTTCCTCATGTTTAGCCCCATTAGTTTTCAGATGTTAAGATGGTTGCCCCATTAGTTAGTCGATTTCAAGACCTTTCGCCCCATTTCTTCGTCAATATTTAGACCTTTCGTGCTATTTAGGTATCAAATTTTTCCCTGGCGAACGATAGTGAGCCTGTAATGTTAAATTTACAAATTTAGCTTGCTATCAAAACAAAAATATATATATATGCTGGTTCGCTACCGCTCGCCAGGAAAATATTGACACCTGGATGGGGGTAAAAGTCTTAAAATTGTAGGCTGAATGGGGCCGAATGGATACAAGCCAAAGAGAGAGGGAGAGAAAGAGAAAACAAACGAGGTGGGCTCCCTTAACACACTATAACCGGGCCTAAAACAACCTAAAATACCCAAACACCCCTAACACCCCCAGAACACCCCTAACACCCCAACTCGAACACCCCCTAACACACCCCAACTCGAACACCCCTCCACCCTCCTCCCTAACACCCCCAAACGCCCCTAACACCCCAGAACACCCCTAACACCCCAACTCAACACCCCTCCACCCTCCTCCCTGATACACCTAACACCTCCAGAACACCCCCAAACACCTCAGAACACCCTAACACAACACCCCTCCACCCTCCTCCCTGATACACGGTGATAACCCGTGTGCGTGTTGTGGAGCCAAGGTGTACACAGGTGTGAGGGTGTGTGTACCTCACCCGCCTCACCCTAGTAAACCCATTTGTTCTATGCTAATATACACCAGAGACCGGCCTGTGTAGTGTGTGTGTGTGTGTGTGTGTGTGTGTGTGTGTGTGTGTGTGTGTGTGTGTGTGTGTGTGTGTGAGAGAGAGAGAGAGAGATTAAAAAAAGCCGGTGACCCCCCTTAAGACATTTACTCCCATCCAGGTGTCAATATTTTCCAGGCGAACGGTAGCGAGGCAGCATATATATATTTTTGTTTTGACAGCAAGCTAAACTTGTACATTTTTCGATAGAAAAATGTCTCCGGCGAAGCCGGATTTCTCCATACAATGCTGGCTCGCTATCGCGAGCCAGGAAGAAATCAACACCTGGATGGGGATAAACGTCTTAAAACAGTTGGCTGAATGGGGCCGAATGGATACAAGCCAAAGAGAGAGGGAGAGAAAGAGAAAAAAAGCGAGGTGGGCTCCCTTAAATAATTACACATCCAATACAGAAACTTGCTCACCATGAATATCCCTTCATACCTTACATGAATATCACCATGAATATCCCTTCATACCTTACATGAATATCAAATTTAAGTTCGGAAACGTTGTGGTTAGAATTCGGCACTTTATGGTTTTGTTTTGGTTCGATATAAATCATAGGCTATCCAACTGGGTGTGTACTATTAATGCTCGCTGTTGTACGTAATAATAATAATAATAATCGTCTGGTTACTTATATAGCGCCCGTGTCTCCCCCTTCGAGGATTCTCAAGCGCTTCACACTTATTTAATCAACCAGAGACCATTACCCATCTCCCTTGCTCATGGGGAGACGGTAACCGCCGGCTATATCTCAGAAAAACATTTCAACATGAGCGGGGATTGAACGCGAGATCTGCAAGATGGGAAGCAGGCACGCTATCAACTGAGCCAGCCGGACGTATTCATAATTTAGATCACGTACTGTATACTTTGCCTTATAGTTAACCCCTTCAGCACGATGGTGTCTTTACCTTACTAACCCATCTGTCCCCTACTAACTTCCTAATCCTGCCACGGACATATAGTTCCAGGGCAGTAGTTCCCTTTCCAATGTTCCCTTACCCACTCTAAACCACTGTTTGGACACTTGATCCTCAGTGTTTTGGAGGACAAGCAACCTAGAAGGGTCACTAGATCTGTTGTTGCTTGATTTCCTTTGTACTCCTTTGTACCTATTATTCTGACTAAAGTTATACGATTGTACGCAGTTTAAGAAGTACCCATGTTAACCAGAGGGTATATTGAGGTCGTATATACCCCTTTGAGCCCTCGTGGTAGATTGTAAACTAAAGAAAACTGTCTAATGGTAACCAGAATAGGATCACATTACGTAATCGCGCTGAAGAGGTAAACCATGTACAGGCAGAGACTTCAAAAATACAACATCCACATGCTAAGCGCCGTTCAGAGACTTTCCCAGACGTTCAGAGTTTTAGAAGTTATAGATTAGTGTACCATGTAGCAGTGTACCGTGGATCAGTGTACCATGAAGCAGAGTACCGTGGATCAGTGTACCATGAAGCAGAGTACCGTGGATCAGTGTACCATGAAGCAGTGTACCGTGGATCAGTGTACCATGAAGCAGAGTACCGTGGATCAGTGTACCATGAAGCAGTGTACCGTGGATCAGTGTACCATGAAGCAGAGTACCGTGGATCAGCGTACATGTAACAGTGTACCGTGGATTAGTGTACCATGAAGCAGAGTACCGTGGATCAGCGTACCATGTAACAGTGTACCGTGGATTAGTGTACCATGAAGCAGAGTACCGTGGATCAGCGTACCATGTAACAGTGTACCGTGGATTAGTGTACCATGAAGCAGTGTACCGTGGATCAGCGTACCATGTAACAGTGTACCGTGGATTAGTGTACCAAGTAACAGTGTACCGTGGATTAGTGTACCAAGTAACAGTGTACCAAGTAACAGTGTACCGTGGATTAGTGTACCATGGCTCAGCGTACCATTAAACAGTGTACCGTGTGTAGGTGGAGCAAGGAGAGTGTAGGAGGGGTGGTGAAGTGAGGGTACAAGCTAATAAAACGAAGCAGGTCATTAGGTGTGAGGCGGGGTGCTAAAAGATTGGGGGTGAGGGGAGGTGAGGAGTGAGGAGGGGGTGAGAGGAGTAAGGAGGGGAGGAGTGGGAGGGGATAAGAAGAGGAGAGAGTTTGAATGCCCTAATGCCGAGAAGAGGGGGTGGGGGTGGGGGGGGGGGCCCCAAGGGGAGAGAAGAGATAGTTAGGAAATGAATATACGAAGAGGGGTGACGAGAGGAAAATGATGGATTGGAGATTAAGGGGTGGGGGGGGGGGGGGAGAAGGATTTTGTTTTTGGTTGATGCCATGTTTATTTCTACCACCATTGCGACTTTGTCAACACTGCAGCCCTAATGAGAACAAAACAATTATACTTACATTCAATGACATATATAATTCAGTACCATCAGTAATGTTATAGAGACACACTAGCCATAACATAAACGTAGTTGTCCATACTGAACACAAATGTGTTTGTAACCCCTTCTGTACCGAGGCGTCCTTTTAACCCTTTCACGCTCATATGACGCAGAGGTTGCCAGATTAGCAATAAGAAATAGAGTTATCTCACTCTTATAATTAACTCTCCAAAATTAGTTTTCTGCCCACAGCTAACTCAAAGACAACTGCAGAGGTTGAAGTAACTAAACTAAAGGTTTCTAAATACCCCTAATGGTAACAAAGGCTTTAAAGTATCCCCAATAGGCTCAACACAGCTAACTCAAAGACAACTGCAGAGGTTGAAGTAACTAAACTAAAGGTTTCTAAATACCCCTGATGGTAACAAAGGCTTTAAAGCATCCCTAATAGACTCCAAATCGCGTCATATGTCGGAGAGGGTTAATTGTATTCTGGCTACTATTTATTTAGACGATTCCATTCAGTTTGAAAAGGGTCTACAGCAAATGACCAGGCTTCGAATCCTCTCATGTAACCTATTTTGCTACCACAGATCCTTTCTAAACTGCACACAATCGTTCAAATGTAACTAGAATAAAATCAATAACACGTCGTCGGTACAGAAGGGGTTAAGGGGAGATTTCCACTCGAGGGATTTTTTTCTTGACTCCTTTCTCCCTCATGATTAGCCCCATTGTTTTTCTAATTTTAAGACGTTCGCACCATTATTTTGACGATTTTAAGAACTTTCAACCCATTTCTGTCAATTTTAAGACCTTTCGTGCCATTAAGGTGTCGATTTTATCCTGGCGAGCGATAGCGAGCCTGTAGTTTAAGAGGAACCGGCTCTCAGCCGGGACATTTTTCTACCGAAAAATGTACAAATATATCTTGAAAGGGGATCAAGGGGGTGTAATCTTAAGCTCGAAGGATATCTAGGGACCAAACTAAAAGCCTCCCCTTAAACCAAGCAAATGTGTTACCCGTAACCATAAGTTAATATTTTTCGATTTAGCTGTTGAAATTCCTGTGCAAAAAACGATTGAAACGTTTATTGTCTGTATATTATATGTTGTATTTCAACACACTAATTGTACAGGGCAGTTTCTGTTTACTAAATTAAATATAAGGTTGCCCTGTTTTGCAGTTAGTATATTCTTAGGTGTTTATTCTTAGGGTGACGCCTCTATTCTGGGCAGTGCCAAAGGGGAGGCCTGGTGGGTGGAAACAATAGGGAGGCACCGTAAGGTCGAGAGTGCCTGTATAACTTAGTGCCTCTGTGGACCTTATAGGGCGGACCATCCTTCATGTGTCGGTAAGGTCGAGAGTGCCTGTATAACTTAGTGCCTTTGTGGACCTTATAGTGCGGATCATCCTTCATGTGTCGGTAAGGTCGAGAGTGCCATTGTGAATTAGTGCCTCTGTGAACCTTATAGGGCGGACCATCCTTCATGTGTCGGGTATTGGATCTGTTTCCTGTTGTGTTAACGACCGAGGGTTACCTAATGGCGGAATCATGCCCTCCTTCCCCTCTTTCTTAATTTTCCTTCCCTCACATTTCCATGCCTCTTCCTCTTCCTAATTTTCCTTCCCTCACATTTCCATGCCTCTTCCTCCTCCTAATTTTCCTTCCCTCACATTTCCATGCCTCTTCCTCCTCCTAATTTTCCTTCCCTCACATTTCCATGCCTCTTCCTCCTCCTAATTTTCCTTCCCTCACATTTCCATGCCTCTTCCTCCTCCTAATTTTCCTTCCCTCACATTTCCATGCCTCTTCCTCCTCCTAATTTTCCTTCCCTCACATTTCCATGCCTCTTCCTCCTCCTAATTTTCCTTCCCTCACATTTCCATGCCTCTTCCTCTTCCTAATTTTCCTTCCCTCACATTTCCATGCCTCTTCCTCTTCCTAATTTTCCTTCCCTCACATTTCCATGCCTCTTCCTCCTCCTAATTTTCCTTCCCTCACATTTCCATGCCTCTTCCTCCTCCTAATTTTCCTTCCCTCACATTTCCATGCCTCTTCCTCCTCCTAATTTTCCTTCCCTCACATTTCCATGCCTCTTCCTCCTCCTAATTTTCCTTCCCTCACATTTCACTTATTCTATTTCACAGGAAAGGAATCGTGCTCTTCTGCCCCTGCCTTCTCCTCTCCTCCTAAATTTGCTTTCCCTCACATTTCTTTACATTTTCCATATTCTATCTCGCAAGGGAGGACTCTTGCATACCCCTGTTCTCTTGTCTTCACCCATTTTCCTTCAGTGTCCTTCCCTCACACATTTGTCACATTAGCCTTATTCTATCTCTCAGGAAAGGAATAATTCCCTTCTACACATTCCCTTCTACACATGCCCTTCTACACATGCCCTTCTACATATGCCCTTCTACATATGCCCTTCTATACATGCCCTTCTACATATGCCCTTCTACACATGCCCTTCTACACATGCCCTTCTACATATGCCCTTCTACACATGCCCTTCTACACATGCCCTTCTACACATTCCCTTCTACACATGCCCTTCTACACATGCCCTTCTACACATGCCACCTCCCCTCTTTGTTTTCCTTCCCTCCCATTACTTCACACTGCCTTTAGTTTAGTTCTATACATTTAATAGTATTGACGCCATTCTGCTATTCCCTCATATACTTCCCTCTCATGTGTTAAACTATATCCTTAACTGTATCTTCTAATAGGCGCGTTCAGATTCTTTGTTTACACGAGACTAGATTATAATATGCTAGATTATCCTAGATACGAGTTAGGTTGCGTTACATCGGTGTTACCATGTGTCCAAACTACTCCAACCAGCTGGCACAAGTTTGCAGTCATGAGATGGGCTGTGAGAGTTGTGAGGGGCTAGGAGAGAGAACTGTGAGGATACGATAGAACTCTTGGGGGATGATAAGAACGCTGTGGTGAAATGATGGTATGCAAGAGCTGTGCAGATATAAAAGAGAGAGAGAGAGAGATGGGGGATTGAAAGAGAGAGATAGAGAGAACGAGGGATTGAAAGAGAGACAGAGAGAACGAGGGGATTGAAAGAGAGAGAGAGAGAGAACGAGGGGATTGAAAGAGAACGAGGGATTGAAAGAGAGACAGAGAGAACGAGGGGATTGAAAGAGAGAGAAAACGAGGGGATTGAAAGAGAGACAGAGAGAACGAGGGGATTGAAAGAGAGACAGAGAGAACGAGGGGATTGAAAGAGAGAGAAAACGAGGGGATTGAAAGAGAGACAGAGAGAACGAGGGGATTGAAAGAGAGACAGAGAGAACGAGGGGATTGAAAGAGAGAGAGAGAAAACGAGGGGATTGAAAGAGAGACATAGAGAGAACGAGGGGATTGAAAGAGAGAGAGAGAGGAAATGAGGGGATTGAAAGAGAAATAGAGAGAACGAGGGGATTGAAAGAGACAGAGAGAGAACGAGGGGATTGAGAGAGAGAGAGAACGAGGGGATTGAGAGAGAGAGAGAACGAGGGGATTGAGAGAGAGAGAGAGAACGAGGGGATTGAGAGAGAGAGAGAGAACGAGGGGATTGAGAGAGAGAGAGAGAACGAGGGGATTGAGAGAGAGAGAGAACGAGGGGATTGAGAGAGAGAGAGAACGAGGGGATTGAGAGAGAGAGAGAGAACGAGGGGATTGAGAGAGAGAGAGAACGAAGAGATAGAGAGAGAGAGAGAACGAGGGGATAGAGAGAGAGAGAGAGAGAACGAGGGGATAGAGAGAGAGAGAGAGAGAGAGAACGAGGGGAGAGAGAGAGAGAGAGAACGAGGGGATTGAGAGAGAGAGAGAGCAGAGGAAAGGGCAGGGTCACTTTAAGGGCCAGTTGAGAATGTGTCTAAAAACAGAGAGAGTGAGAAAGAACAACACGGTATTAATGGCCTGGGCTCGCTGGAACCCCTAGCTGATGACTCCCACCTGGGCTATACTGTACGGCTCTCAGGGTGTTGGTGGTGGGAGTGGTGATGGTTTAGAGTGACTGGTGGTGAGTGGTGATGACTGGTGATAACTGGTTGTGACTGGTGGTGAGTGCTGATGATTGGTGATGACTGCCACCTGGACTCTCTTGTAGGGCTCTCAGGCTGTGGTGGTGAATAGTGATGACTGGTGGTGACTGGTGATGAGTGCGATGACTGGTGAGTGCTGATGATTGGTGATGACTGCCACCTGGACTCTCTTGTAGGGCTCTCAGGCTGTGGTGATGAATAGTGATGACTGGTGGTGACTGGTGATGAGTGCGATGACTGGTGAGTGCTGGTGATTGGTGATGACTGCCACCTGGGCTCTTCTGTAGGGCTCTCAGGGTGGTGTGGGGAGTTGGAGGTGAGTGCTGATGGTTTACAGTGACTGGTGGTGAGTTGTGATGACTGATGGTGAGTGGTGATGACTGGTTGTGAGTGGTTGTGACTGGTGATGACTGGTGGTGAGTGGTGATGACTGGTTGTGAGTGGTGATGACTGTTGGTGAGTGGTGATGACTGATGGTGACTAGTGATGGGGTGGAGGAGCCCTTAGTCTCTCAGGTTACAACTCTTAAAATAATGATCTCCCGAAGATATTTATCGGCTATACGGTTTGTAGTGGACAGATGTGGGGGTATACATTTCTGAAAAGTGTTTGCACAACCCAGGGTTGGCGTCTTAAGGGTGGCCACCTGCTTTTTTCTCTCTTTCTCTCCTTTTCTCTCTTTCTCTGGCTTGTATCCATTAGGCCCCATTCAGCCAAACACGTTTATCCCCACCCAGGTGTCAATTTTTTCCTGGTGAGCGATAGCGAGCCAGCATTGTATGGAGAAATCCGGCTTCGCCGGAGAAATTTTTCTATCGAAAAATGTACAAATTTAGCTTGCTGTCAAAACAAAAAATATATATGCTGGCTCGCTACCGCTCGCCAGGAAAATATTGACACCTGGATGGGGGTAAACGTCTTAAAACAGTAGGCTGAATGGGGCCGAATGGATACAAGCCAAAGAAAGCGGGAGAGAAAGATTTAAAAAAAACTATGTGGGGCCCCTTAAGTTTACTGCCAGGAGATACAAGTGTTAACATATGTGGGGAAGTTGTATTGGACTAATTAAATTTATTATTCGATACCAAAGATAGTTCGTGGACATGTTAAAGAAATCAGCAACTTTTTTTGTTTGCGAAGTTATTTGTTTTACACAAATCTTTCGATTTAAGGATGAATGAAGGACTGGAAAATAAATCTATTAGTAGACAGGGATGATTACAAAAACAGAAGTACCGGTAGCGTTGAATAACAAGTAAATTGCAGGAACAAAGTTATGGGGAGAGAGGACAAACGAGTAACAGAACATGTGTGAAGGAAAGTAAAGTTGTGTGAAAGTAAAATATATAAAAGTAAGAAGGATAAAATACGTATGGAAGGAAACTACAGTTGTATTTTAATAACGAACACCAGGATGAAACACAATGAGGGAAGAAACAGAGGACTATCCATCTATCTATCTATCCATCTATCTATCTATTGCCGGACGCCTTACTCCCCTTATTGAGGGTGACTAACAACACATTAATCTGGTAGGAATAATGATGATGATGATGATGATGCTAATAATTACAATAAACTACACCATACCACTGTATAGTTATTCTAGTACTACCACTATCGTCTGTCTCACCTAATGTACCTAGTCCCTATCATAGTTAGTTAGATAGCTTAAATGGGACTTCAGAGGCTATCAATCTTTCTGGATTATTAACCCTCTCCGACATATGACGCGATTTTGAGCCTATTAGGGATACTTTAAAGCCTTTGTTACCATCAGGGGTATGTATAAACCTTTAGTTTAGTTACTTCAACCTCTGCAGTTGTCTTTGAGTTAGCTGTGGGCAGAAAACTAATTTTGGAGAGGTAATTATAAGAGTGAGCGAACTCTATTTCTTATTGCTAATCTGGCAACCTCTGCTTCATATGAGTGTCTGAAGGGGTTAAGCCAGCACACAGAATAGTGCCAGGACTGGAGCTAGTTGTCCCTACCCAACCACCGTAAAGTGATGCCCTCATCCTCACCATTTTCTCTCTTCTCTGCTACTCCTGACTAGCAATAAAGTGTAAGAGTATTGACTTAAGGGGAGATATCCACTTGAGGGACTTTTTTCTTGACCCCTTTCTCCCTCATGTCTAGCCCCATTGCTTAGTTTCCCTTCCTCCTTCTCCTAGGGTTTCTGCAGATACTTACATAACTTATTTTGCCTCCTCCTTATACCATCTCTTCCTTATACCATCTCCTCCTTATACCATCTCTTCCTTATACCATCTCCTCCTTATACCATCTCCTCCTTATACCATCTCTTCCTTATACCATCTCCTCCTTATACCATCTCCTCCTTATACCATCTCCTCCTTATACCATCTCTTCCTTATACCATCTCCTCCTTATACCATCTCCTCCTTATACCATCTCCTCCTTATACCATCTCTTCCTTATACCATCTCTTCCTTATACCATCTCTTCCTTATACCATCTCCTCCTTATACCATCTCCTCCTTATACCATCTCCTCCTTATACCATCTCCTCCTTATACCATCTCCTCCTTATACCATCTCCTCTTTATACCATCTCCTCCTTATACCATCTCCTCCTTATATCATCTCTTCCTTATACCATCTCCTCCTTATACCATCTCCTCCTTATACCATCTCTTCCTTATACCATTTCCTCCTCATACCATCTCCTCCTTATACCATCTCCTCCTTATATCATCTCTTCCTTATACCATCTCCTCCTTATACCATCTTTTCCTTATACCATCTCTTCCTTATACCATCTCTTCCTTATACCATCTCTTCCTTATACCATCTCCTCCTTATACCATCTCCTCCTTATATCATCTCTTCCTTATACCATCTCCTCCTTATACCATCTCCTCCTTATACCATCTCCTCCTTATACCATCTCTTCCTTATACCATCTCCTCCTTATACCATCTCCTCCTTATACCATCTCTTCCTTATACCATCTCTTCCTTATACCATCTCTTCCTTATACCATCTCTTCCTTATACCATCTCCTCCTTATACCATCTCCTCCTTATACCATCTCCTCCTTATACCATCTCCTCCTTATACCATCTCTTCCTTATACCATCTCCTCCTTATACCATCTCCTCTTTATACCATCTCCTCCTTATATCATCTCTTCCTTATACCATCTCCTCCTTATACCATCTCCTCCTTATACCATCTCCTCCTTATACCATCTCTTCCTTATACCATCTCCTCCTCATACCATCTCCTCCTTATACCATCTCCTCCTTATATCATCTCTTCCTTATACCATCTCCTCCTTATACCATCTTTTCCTTATACCATCTCTTCCTTATACCATCTCTTCCTTATACCATCTCTTCCTTATACCATCTCTTCCTTATACCATCTCCTCCTTATACCATCTCCTCCTTATATCATCTCTTCCTTATACCATCTCCTCCTTATACCATCTCCTCCTTATACCATCTCTTCCTTATACCATCTCTTCCTTATACCATCTCCTCCTTATACCATCTCCTCCTCCCTTTTCTGCATAAATCCTCACTCAATATTTCATTCCTCGTCATTCTTCTCCAGATCCTTACTTAGCCAATTTCCTCTTGTAGTCTCGGCTTACCACACACTGCTCCTCATCCTTCATATCTTAAGGGGAGATTTCCAACTGGAGGATTTTTTTCTGAACCTCTTTCTCCCTCATGTTTAGCCCCATTGCTTGTGAGATTTAAAGACGCTTGCCCCATTAGTTTGGCGATTTTAAGAACCCTCGCCCCATTTCTGTCAATTTTAAGACCATTCATGCCATTTAGGTATCGATTTTTTCCTGGCGAGCGATAGCGAGCCTGTAATTTAAGGGGCATCGGCCTGTGGCCGGGACATTTTTCTACCGAAAAATTTACAAATTTATCTTGAAAGGGGGTCAAGGGGGAGTAATTTAAAGCTTAATGGAAGTCTAGGGAATCAACTAAAAACCTCCCCTTAACCTGGTCTACCCATTGCCCCCCTTCATCCTGCCAATCCTAACCTAGCATCTATTCATCCTGGTTAGAATAGATCCTAATTTAACCTTTACTGCGCTAGCTCATCTCTCTTGCTCTTGTAGGTCTCCAGTTTCCCCTCTCTCTCTCTCTGTTCTACGCCTCCACCTTCACTCCCCCCGCCCCCGCCCCCCCCCCCCCCCTCTCTCTCTCTCTCTCTCTCTCTCTCTCTCTCTCTCTCTCTCTCATAGTTAGGCCTGGGCTCCCTCAGCCAATCTTCCCCTCGAGTAGTGCGCGCATTTTTCTAATAATAATTCTTAATGGGTGGTGGTGGTCGGCATCTAAGGGCGGAGATAGGCGGGAGGCAGACAGACAGACAGATGACGGCTGCCTCCACACTTTTTCATCTGTGGTTTAAGGGGGGTCACCAGCTTTTTTTTTTCTCTCCTTTTCTCTCTTTCCCTGGCTTGTATCCATTCGGCCCCATTCAGCCAACTGTTTTAAGACGTTTATCCCCATCCAGGTGTCGATTTCTTCCTGGCGAGCGATAGCGAGCCAGCATTGTATGGAAACATCCGGTTTCGCCGGAAACAGTTTTCTAGCGAAAAATGTACAAATTTAGCTTGCTGTTAAAACAAAACTATATATATGCTGGCTCGCTACCGCTCGCCAGGAAAATATTGACACCTGGATTGGGGTAAAGTCTTAAAACAGTAGGCTGAATGGGGCCGAATGGATACAAGCCAAAGAGAGAGAGGGAGAGAAAGAGAAAAAAAAAGCGAGGTGGGCTCCCTTAAATTGAAATGTCTCTAAGGCGGACATTACAACTACTACTTCAAGCTACTATCCTAACTTAATCCTCTCTTAACGTTGTGTACGGTAACAACGACAACATCAACAACACTAACATGAATTATCTTCAGGTCTTTTACTAAGCACCATTTATCTCTAGTCCTTGCTCCGAGATTCAATAGCAGTCATGGTAGTAGACTCTATTACTGAAAGGCTTTTACCCATTTCTTGCTCAAGGAAAATGGTACCGGCTACCAGTCTACGCGGAAAACCTCCATGCCTAATCAGGGATTGAACTTGGGTCTCCCAGGTAGACGACCTAGACGCTCTCCACCACCTATAATAAAATATGTAATTCAATTTTATAGTAAGTTCGCCTATGTCATATTTTGTATATTCATCGCATGTATATTCGATTGGTGTTTGGCCAAGATTGTCAAAAGATCAAATTATTGTAGCAACAGTACAGTTGCATCAAGGAAGACACTTAAGGGGAGATCTCCACTTGAGGGATTTTTTTCTTGACCCCTTTCTCCCTCATGTTTAGCCCCATTGCTTTTGATATTATAAAACGTTTGTCCCATTAGTTTAGCGATTTTAAGAACTTTCACCCCATATTAAGACCTTTCGTGCAATTCAGGTGTCGATTTTATCCTGGCGAGCGATAGCGAGCCTGTAATTTAAGAGGAAGCGGCCTTCGGCCGGGACATTTTTCTACCGAAAAATGTACAAATTTATCTTGAAAGGGGCTCAAGGGGGTGTAATCTTAAGCTTGAAGGATATCTAGGGAATCAACTAAAAACCTCCCCTTAAGGCGGCACCAAGCTTCTGTTGGGTCTAGCGGAGAAACACAAGCCGAGGAGATACTCAATACCTTCTGATCTATGAGGAGTGATTGCCGGAAATAATAAGTAGCCGTGGTGGGAGACGTGGAAATAACCTCTACAGTGCACGGGTATAGGGGCGAGAGTCCTTTACCACTACGGGCCGGGTTTGGAGGCACGGAAATGGGCTCTACAGTGAAGAGGTATAGAGTCGAGAATCCCCTGCTGATCCTCCATCTTTGCGGAAACTCGGTGTGTTTTGGTTCCTGAGCTCAAGAGAGAGGCAAGAGGCATATAGCTTCCCTTTAAATGCCGGCTGAAATCTCGCCCTTACCCACAGTTACCATAGAGTCGGGATTCCTCTATAGGTGTGTGTGTTTCCCTCTCAGTAGGTGGGGATCATCGACTAGGGCAATTGGAAGCTACAGACCGCGCGATTTTGACCCCTATGTCTCCTAGGTCATAGAGGCGGTTCTCCCCTGCCGCCCACACCGGTGATTGAGTTGTTTGGTAAAGGTTGCTCCTCTTTCACGGAATTCCCGCATGTAATCTTATCTTAACAAAGAGTTTGCGGGGAGGCGAAGGGGGAGGGACTTCCGGAGGGGGCCAAAAAAAAAGTCAGAGCACTTTAGCCCACATGTCAATTATCAAAATCAGATTAATATATGGCATCTAAAGTTGAATGATTTATTAACAAATTTTTTAGAATTATATATACCTTTATAATACTTTGATAAATCGGATATATTATCGGTATATAAAGGTTCATTGATCTCAAGAATATACCGGTATTGTTAGCAATAGGAATGCAAACGTATCGGGATCAGTGTTAAGGGGAGATATCCACTTGAGAGATTTTTTTCTTGACTCCTTTCTCCCTCATGTTTAGCCCCATTGCTTTTCTAATTTTAAGACGTTCGCCCCATTATTTTGACGATTTTAAGAACTTTCGACCCATTTCTGTCAATTTTAAGACCTTTCGTGCCATGTAGGTGTCGATTTTATCCTGGCGAGCGATAGCGAGCCTGTAATATAAGAGGAACCGGCTTTCAGCCGGGACATTTTTCTACCGAAAAATGTACAAATTTATCTTGAAAGGGGGTCAAGGGGGAGTAATTTTAAGCTTGATGGAAGTCTAGGGAATCAACTAAAAACCTCCCCTTAAAATAACCACATGAAGAAGGGAATAAGGGTATACATTTAAAGCGACAAAAGAGATCCAGCAGAAATATTACTATGTGTTTAAACTTAGCGGTAAAATATATGGATGATGATGATGATGCTTCGAATAATAACCGAGAGTGATTGGAAGCCCGCCTGGGGGAAGAGGAAGCTGAGGAAGGTTTGATACTGGACGATGATGCGGAACAGATGTGAATGAGTTTAACCAAAGTATATACACTCTACCTATCTATATAATTTGAGTTTAACCCCTTCAGCACGATGGCGTAATGTTCATCATACTCTGGTTACCATAAGACGATTTTCTTTAGTTATAGCTTATTGTCTACCTCTAGGACTGAAAGGGGTAAACACGTTCTCGTTAAGGGGAGGTATTTAGTTTGTTCCCTAGACCTCCATCAAGCTTAAAATTACACCCCCTTGAGTCCCTTTCAAGATAAATTTGTACATTTTTCGGTAGAAAAATTTCCCGGCCAAAGGCAGGTTCCTCTTAAATTACAGGCTCGCTATCGCTCGCCAGGATAAAATCGACACCTAAATGGCACGAAAGGTCTTAATATGGGGTGAAAGTTCTTAAAATCGCTAAACTAATGGGGCAAACATTTTATAATATCAAAAGCAATGGGGCTAAACATGAGGGAGAAAGGGGTCAAGAAAAAAATCCCTCAAGTGGAGATCTCCCCTTAAACCCTCTGAATAGCATAGTTCCGTCTTTTTAATTGCATAAATTCGATTAATATGAACTAGAATCAGAGGTGAAAAGGCGTCACCGTGCTAAAGGGGTTAAGAAGAAGAAGAAGAAGAAGAGGGGGATAAATATGGGACAGTAATGAGAGGAGGAAGAGGCCGAGAAAATGGACGTCATCAATTTGGGGGAAAAGTGGTGGGGAAACAGGTAACCAAATTAGTAGCACACATAACGAAGCCACTCCAACAGCTTCCTATCTCTCTCTCTCTCTCCAACACCCCTTCTCCCCTCTCTACAATCTTCAAAAAGTAGGAAAGTAGAAAGTAGCTACGAGGTGCCGTTGTAAAGGGTTTATCCCTCAATACTGTTACCTGATGAACCTGACCTGAACAGAAGTAAGACTGTAAGAGAATGAGAAGGAGAGGGAGAACAGGTATAAGTCGGGTTTATTTCAGTTGATGGTAAATGGAATCCCTTAGCAACTGATTTCTCGATAATTAAGGGGAAAATATTAATCTACTGTGTCTCTGTGTCGTATTTATGCCGAGTTATCATAATAAACCACATATTTCGCTATACATCTTTGGAAATAGCTGAGCAAACAAGAATGGGGCATGACAATTTACCCTCAGGTGGAAAGAAATAGACTATAGTAAGTATAGGTAGGTATAGCAAGGAAAGAACGAGACGTGTAGTATAGAAGCCGAAGTATATAAAGTAAGAGGAAGAAGAGACAATAGAATCAGCAGAATGAGAATAATAAATAGGTAAGGGAAGATAAATAAAGTAAGATTAGCGAGAGGATTGGCAGCAGAAGAAGACACAGAAGTAGGAGAGGCAGAATGAGCAGAAGGAACAACAACAGCAGGATGGGCAGAAGAAGACAGAAGTAAGAGAGGCAGAAGAAGGAGAAACAGCAGTAGCAGGATGGGCAGGGCAGCAGCAGAAACCTCTCTTAGCAGTAACGTGATCAGAGCGTCTCCAGCTGCCCTCTCTCCCACCATCAGTCTTATCTCCTGCCCTCCCCCTTTACCTCTTCTCTCACCCCCCCCCCCCCCTTCCCCTCTTCTCTCTCTCTCTCTCTCTCTCTCTCTCTCTCTCTCTCTGCAGGAGTCATTATCACACGAGGTCATCTTGTATCTTATCGCATACGGATTTTCTGGTTTTGCAATGAGTTGTTGCATTCTGTACGGTCGCGCTAATAAGTCATGTCCCAGCTGGCATTACGTTTGGCTTGCTCTTTGCTGTATTAATGTCTGTCAGATGTTGAATAGGGTGGGTAAGTGTAGCAACATGTTTGTATAGTTCACTCGATATGAAGAAATGAAGCTTTGATATTGCTGATGCCAATTATTGATACAAATATACTTGGTGCCGAGACATCACTTATTAGCGCGACTGTACATGGCCTAGTACCTTATTCTAATTGGCTTGCAATATTGCTATGATTTGCCCGCACCCATGATTTGTGGCGAAAAATCAAGGTCATTAACTCTCACTCTCTCTCTCTCTCTCTGTATACTATCAGTTTTCATTCCACCAGCAATCCTACTTCCCCCCCCCCCCCTCCGCACCCCTTCCTCCATTAGTGCCCCCCCCCCCCCACCTTTCTCTTGATGTTGAACCGTAAGATTAAAACAAATTAAAAAAAAAAAAAACATACGCAAATAAAAATTATAAATACATAAAAATAACTAAATATATACATTCAATAAAGCTGTTTTTCCCCTATGTGTGTTATCTATCTTAGGCACAGAGAACCGCGGTTTTTTCTTATCATAAAATTATTATTAGTCTCACATAATATATAATTCCAGAAAAAAAAAGCATTGAGATCTGGCGAGGTGGCCGTGCGTTAACCCCCTTCACCACCACCCCCATCACGTAATGTTTATCATACTCTGGTTACCATTAGACGATTTTCTATGACCTTAAGGGGAGGTTTTTAGTTGATTCCCTAGACTTCCATCAAACTTAAAATTACTCTCCCTAGAACCCCTTTCAAGATAAATTTGTACATTTTTCGGTAGAAAAATGTCCCGGCCGAAGGCCGATTCCCCTTAAATTACAGGCTCGCTATCGCTCGCCAGGAAAAAATCGACACCTAAATGGCACGAATGGTCTTAAAATTGACGGAAATGGGGCGAGGGTTTTAAAATTGTCAAAATAATGGGGCAAACGTCTAATCGACACCTAAGTGGCACGAAAGGTCTTAAAATTGACAGAAATGGGTTGGAAGTCCTTAAAATCGTCAAAATAATGGGGCAAACGTCTTAAAATTAGAAAAACAATGGGGCTAAACATGAGGGAGAAAGGAGTCCAGAAAAAAATCCCTCAAGTACATATCTCCCCTTAAAATACAATCGTGTAATAGTATCTAGAACAAAGTACTAACAACGTCACCGGTATTGAAGGGGTTAATTCCCACAGATCCTTCCTAAGCTGTATGATATCGTCCAATGATAGCCAGATTAACCGCCAAGACGCGTCATAATCCTCAAGGGGTTAAAATAATAATGTACGGATTTCAATTAATTATTATAAACCGGTACTCCACCTTTCCCTTCCCTTATCACGTCTTTATGTCTGCCTTCTAATGAATAAAAAAAAAAAAAAAAATAATAATAATAATAATAATACAATATATAATAATAATAACAATAACAATAATAATAATAATAATACAATATATACCGGTAATAATAATAATAATAATAATAATAATAATAACAATAATAATAATACAATATATAATAATAATAATAATAATAATAATAATAATAATACATATACTGTATATATAAGGAAACCGAAAGCGATAAACGTGTAATTAAATGTATGAATATAGATGAACCCCCTAATAATAATAACTATATAAGTCCATACAATATATTAAATCAGATCTAATTAAATTAAAGTAAATATATAGATATAAATAAATATATAAAGCGAATAAAATAGAAATATAAAACATGGGAGTTACAGTTATTATGGAGACTTAGCCTTCCAGCATTCCCGAGGCAGTTTCTTGTAGCAGAGTGGAAGACACGCGAGGCGTAATCACACGTATAACGGGTTAAACAAAAATTACTGAATTATGCAACCATTTCAAAATATAAAAAGTAGTAACGAAAGCAACTGTTATTGTTTTAACATTTAAGTCGTACCGGTATATCGTAATAATTGTTGATTATTAACCCTCTCCGACATATGACGCGATTTTGAGCATATTGGGGATACTTTAAAGCCTGTGTTACCATCAGGGGTATTTAGAAACCTTTAGTTTAGTTACTTCAACCTCTGCAGTTGTCTTGGAGTTAGCTGTGGGCAGAAAACTAATTTTGGAGAGGTAATTATAAGAGTGAGAGAACTCTATTTCTTATTGCTAATCTGGCAACCTCTGCGTCATAAATGCGTGAAAGGGTTAATATTTGCACCACATGTCCCAATAGTACTAAGCCTAGCTGATATATATAATGTATACATTATATAGTTTGATATACAGAGAGAGAGAGAGTGTGTGTGTGTGCGAGAGAGAGAGAGAGAATGTGTGTGCGAGAGAGAGAGAGAGAATGTGTGTGCGAGAGAAAGAGAGAGAGAGTGTGTGTGTGTGTGTGTGTGTGTGTGTGCGCGAGTGAAAGAGAGTGTGTGTGTGCGAGTGAAAGAGAGAGAGAGATAATGTGTGTGCGAGTGAAAGAGAGAAGAGACAGAGAGAATGTGTGTGCGAGTGAGAGAGAGAGAGAGAGCGCGCACCTTAATGTCTTCGCCGTGAAAATCGCATAAAATGTCCGTGAGATATAGGACGTCTGGTGGGGATATATGGAGGCCTGACACGCTATACAGACCTCCACTTACTGACCACCAACCAACCAACCAGACCCTACCACACCATACCACATACACGAGAGGTAGGCTGAAGGAGGGGCAGAAGAAGGAGGAGGGTGAAGGATAGAACCAGACCCTAGCACACCACACCACACTAGAGGTTGGACGAAGGAGGGGCAGAAGGAAGGAAGGAAGGAAGGAAATATATAGGCTATAAGCTAATTGTATATAAAGCACCTTCGATAAGCTTCCCCAATGAATGATATAAGGGATAACTATTAGATCGGTGAGAAGAATTGATTAACGTATATGTGAAAATCAAACGAGTTAATCCATATGGATGAATACATACTGATCTGATTTGGTATGCGTAAATGCCTTTAACCCCTTCACCACCATTGCGTAATTGTCATCATATTCTGGTTACCATTAGCAATTTTTCTTTAGTTTGTAATCTACCTATACGACTTCAATGGGTATATACATGGTACACACGATCTCAATTAACCCTCTTAGTAACTTAGTAACTCTTAGGTCCTTCATAAACTGCATAAAATAATTTAATTTTAGCCCGCATCAAAGGTAAAATAGCGTCTTGGGGTTAAATATATCGATGAAGGTAGAACATGTAGGAACTGTAACCAGACAGTCAGCTTTTACACTCAGTAGACAAACCAAGCCTTCGTTCTACCAGCATCATGCATCATAAATTACCTAATGTGTACACTAGCGTTTGGGTGTAGCTAAACTTCTGAAGGTCAAACAACTGAGGACACACACACACACACACACACACACACACACACACACACACACACACACAGTTTCCTCGTTAGACCTCCATCAAGCTTAGAAAAAAAGAACAACAACCCTAGACCCCCTTTCAATATAAACTAATGTTATCTTGCGAATTGGTGCATCACGACGTTATAAATAAAACGCAGGAATGGATAAGATTATGTTGAACTAGGAAACTTTATTTATTAAACGGGGTACACTTGGCCCGCAGAGAGCAACCAGCCTTTAAGGGGAGACTGGCCGTTTGTTTGGTCCATTAATTAATTTATTCATATATTTTGTTGAGTTTCCTCCCTAGACCTCCATAAAGCTTAGAAAAAACTAAACTAAACCCCCCTTCAAGATAAATTTGTTAATTTTTCGGTAGAAAATATCCCGGCCGAAGGCCGACTGCTCTTAAAATTGCAGGCTCGCTATCGATTGCCAGGAAATAATCCACACGTAAATGGCACAGAAGGTCTTAAAATTGACAACGAAATGGAGCGAAAGGTATTAAAATCGCCAAACTAATGGGCTGAACGTTTTATAATCTCAAAACTAGTGGGGCCTAACATTAGGGAGAAAGGGTCCAGAAAAACGGTCTGCCTCCCCTTACCTGAGGTGGTGGGCAGGCGAGGGAGACGTTCCGGACCCCGAGCACACCGTCGCCTACCAAAAGTTTGGAGATTTCCGCGGCCATCCCATTGATGTCCTATTGATGCTGGCCACAGGTAATGAACGGGGAGGTGGTGGTGGTGCTGGTGGTGGCTGTGTGGTTGTTGGTCTTATGTTACCATTCTGTATAAATGATGGTAGTGGTGGTGGTTGTGGTGGTGACTGTGGTTGTTTGGTCTTCTGTTGCTATTCTGTCTAAGTGATGGTTGTGGTGGTGGTGGTGGTGGTGGTGGTGGTTGTGGTTGTGGTTGTGGTGGTGACTGTGGTTGTCTGGTTGTTTGGTCTTCTGTTGCTATTCTGTCCAAATGATGGTTGTGGTGGGCTGGTTGTTTGGTCTTGTGTTATGTCCTATTGATGCTGGCCACAGGTAATGAACGGGGTGGTGGTGGTGGTGGTGGTGGTTGGCGGGTCTTTTGGTCTTGTTATTGTGCTTATGTTGTGTTTTGTTTGTGTAATAAACGTAGATGAGGTGGTGGACGTGGTTGTGGTTGTGATGGTGGTTGTCTGGTTGTCATGGTGGTTGTCTGGTTGAGGTGGTGGTTGTATGGTCTCCTGGGTCTTGTTATTGAGGTGGTGGACGTGGGGTGATGGTGGTTGGGTGGTCTATTAGTCTATTATTATTCTGTTGTGGTCATTTTGAAGTTACTGTATGTTCAGTTCATTTTGGGGAATCTATAGAAGGATATTGTCGAGTAGGATGATGTGCGGGGTTTTGGTATGATGTGTTGCTATCAGTGGTGAGAGTGGAGGAGGGCCAGGAGGAGGAGGAGGAGGAAGAGGAAGAAGAAGAGGCGAAGGAGGAAGAGGAAGAGTAGGTGGAGGAAGAGAAGGAAGGATGAGTAGGTGGTGTTGGCTATCGTGTTCCTTGGGCCTTGAAAGCGTAATTTCGATGTGAGTATCCTAGGTTCGAGTCCTTGGAGTGCCACATGTATTTTTTGATTTCATTAATTGAGTTTAGAAGTAAAGTTGGATGGGTAAAAAATATGAATTATTCTCTTTGCTATCGTCTGTAATGAAGGTGAATGAAGAAGCCTGGAAATGAAGCTCTGATATGGCACCAAAAATAAAGCTTTTCTTCATATAGACAGAGAATGATCTGTTTTAATAAGGGAGTAGATGGAAACACATTTAGGGGAGGCAGGAAGAGAGAGAGAGAGAGAGGACATGATCGAGAGATGGCATGTCCTCGTGTCATCAGTGGCCCTCTTGATGTCCCCATGTGTCCTCTCTCTCTCTAGCTCTCTCCCTCTCTCTCTCTCTCTCTCCCCCTCTCTCTCTCTCTCCCCCCCCCCCTCTCTCTTTTTCTCTGTATACATTAAATTCTTGTTAAGCTCATTCCATAATTACCAGTCCTAAGTCATTAATGTATACCCCTCCTTCCGACACACACTCATATATTCGTACTTTTTAAAGTATCATTTAATTCTTTTTAATCGCCCATTTCTCGATAAAATCCATTAACACTTGCCAAATACCCTTTGTATTATCTTGAATTATGTAATTACCGGGATGTTGTTGGTTTTTCATCTAATTCCAAGTCTTCCCTTCTTCATAATTTTGTATTCTCTTCCTCAACTATCCCCTAATTTTCGTCTAATTCCCAAAGTGTCCCCTTCATAATTGTGTATTCTCAACTAACTAACCACTCATTTTCGTCTAATTATCAAAGTTGAGCGAGGTGGAGGGACAGAGAGGGAGAGGTAGACCGAATGAGAGGTGGAAGGATGGAGTGAGGAAGTACATGAACGAAGGCGGTGCTGGTTGGGGGGAGGGGCGTCGACCGACTGGGGACAGAGGTGCATGGGGGCGGTTCGTTCGTGGCCACCCCTTCGGGGATCGCGGCGTCAGGCAATAGATAGATAGATAGATCAAAGTTTCCTCTCCTTCGTAATTTGTGTATTCTCCCCAACTAACTATCCACTCATCTTCGTCTAATTCCCAAAGTGTCCCCTTCATATTTTGTATTCTCCTCAACTCTAATTCCCAAAGTTTCCTCTCCTTCGTAATTGTGTATTCTCCCCAACTAACTATCCACTCATCTTCGTCTAATTCTCCTCAACTAACATCTCCTAATTTTCGTCTAATTCCCAAAGTTTCCTCTCCTCTATAATTTGTGTATTCTCCTCCTCTTACTATCCCCTCATATACTTCCCAACTTCCCCTCTTCCCTCACATTCCCAAACTTTTCTTCTCTCGTCATACCAGCGAACGTCTCTTTCCCGGCAGACTCTGGGGCTATCACTGCTCCCAATATTCCTCCAAGTGATCTCTTCTTCCCTCACACTATACTCGTATGTTTCCTTACCCTGGGACTCGTAACACACACAGACACACACACACATACACAGACACACACACACACAGACACACACACACACACACATACACACACACACACACACACAGACACACACACACACACACACACACACACACATTACTTAGGTCTATTTACTTAAGGGTCTACTCTATTGCTCACTCTCTCTCTGGGTTGTATCCATCCCCCCCCCCAATTCAGCCTACTGTTTTAATACGTTTACCCCCATCCAGGTGACAATATTTTCTTGGCGAGCGATAGCGAGCCAGCATATATATATTTTGTGTTGATAGCAAGCTAAATTTATACATTTTTCGATAGAAAAATTTCTCCGGCGAAGCCGGATTTCTCCGTAGAATGCTGGCTCGCTATCGCTCGCCAGGAAGAAATCGACACCTGCATGGGGATAAACGTCTTCAAACAGTTGGCTGAATGGGGCCGAATGGATACAAGCCAGAGAAAGGGAGACAAGGAGATAAAACAAAAAAAGAAACAGGTGATCCCCCCTTAACACTTACTTACTTACTTACTTAAACTGTAGAATCATTCACCCTCACATTCCAGTAACAACGCACTCAGACTACTGCGGCTTATACTGATGGGTGAATGACGAAGATTTACGCGAAAACGATTATCCATTGCTTTGTTATATATCGATGTATTTCAGATTGCTTGTTTACTTTAAAAATTACTACCGGAAGGCCTAATTTTCGATAGTGTGTGGCGTTGTTTATGGATTTATTTATATTTTTTTCTGCTCCGTTTTCTTCCATTTTCCGATATTTGTGTTGAGCGTGGGTGATCGGGTGGCCGGATGGAGGTGGGGTGCGGGGAGGGGGGGTCTGCTATTGGTGGAGGTGGGGTAGGTGGAAGGGGTGGGGCTGCCGGAGGTGGATGGGAGGGGGGCGGGTGGCTGCTTGGAGGTGGAAGGGGGGGAGGTGGGGTAGGAAGGGGTGGGGCTGCTGGAGCTGGAAGGGGTGGAGGGAGGGGGCTGCTTGTGGTGGAAGGGTGGACGTGGGCTAGGAAGGGGTGGGGTTGCTGGAGGTGAAAGGGGTGGATGTGGGGTAGGAAGGGGTGGGGCTGCTGGAGGTGGAAGGGTGGATGTGGGGTAGGAAGGGGTGGGGCTGCTGGAGGTGGAAGGGTGGATGTGGGCTAGGAAGGGGTGGGGCTGCTGGAGGTGGAAGGGGTGGATAAGGGGTGGGGGCTGCTGGAGGTGGAAGGGTGGATAAGGGGTGGGGCTGCTGGAGGTGGAAGGAGAGGATGTGGGGTAGGAAGGGGTGGGGCTGCTGGAGGTGGAAGGGGTGGATGTGGGGTAGGAAGGGGTGGGGTTGCTGGAGGTGAAAGGGGTGGAGGTGGGATAGGAAGGGGTGGGATTGCTGGAGATGGAAGGGGTGGAGGTGGGGTATAAAGGGATGGTTCTCCTGGAGATGGAAGAGATGGAGGTGGGGTAGGTAGGGGTGGGCTGCTGGAAGTTGAGTAGGGAGGGGTTGGGCTGGAGGTGGATGGGGGGTGGGGGGATGCTGAGGCTGCAGGAGATGGAAGGGGTGAGGCTGCAGGAGGAGGTAGGTCTGAAGGAGGGTCCAGGGGGGCGGTGGGGTGGTGGTGGGTGGGTCTGATGCCAGGATAGCATGGTCGTGGTCCGTGTGGTGTACTAATG
Organism: Paralithodes platypus; assembly: GCA_032716605.1. Lineage (NCBI taxonomy): Eukaryota > Metazoa > Arthropoda > Malacostraca > Decapoda > Lithodidae > Paralithodes > Paralithodes platypus. The sequence goes on from CM064567.1 coordinate 7,802,823, forward strand.
GACCGAAACCCTTCCATACCCCGGGATTTAGACAAGTCATTTGGCCGGCTGCATGGTGATCTTACCCGGGGATATACGGCTCCACTACCCTGGCCACAACCTACACATTTTGGGAAGGCTCTCTATATATACGTTTTGGAACATCTGGGGGTTTTCGAGTTTTAGCGGTGGCAGAGAAACTATTTTAGTATCCTTTTCCATTATAGGTTTAGCTTTGTGTACGAACTCTGGTGTTGCAAAAGTTATTGTGTATTAATTGCAACACTAACAACAAAATAAGGAAAACGCTTGATGATATTGATGTTGGTTCTTCACTGCATAACGTATAGGCTAGGATAACCGAGAATGTTTGTGTATTTCAATTTTGGGTAAATTGACGCGCAGCTGCAATAAATCCTCAGTGATAATAGTGAATGCCCCATGCAAGTGCCGATATGCCTCACACTTGCATGACAGGACACGGTGTTGTTCCTCCTTGGTGTTGTGTGATAGAGACGTGGTTGTGGGGTGATAGTGCGTGATATAGTGGCGAGAAGCTAATTTGTCGGCGCCCCGCAGTCCCTTAACGAGGGTAGAGGCGCCGCCGTCACCCCTGCTGTGCCGCAGCGCACAGCCGCACGCAGGCTGCCGCCGGTGCCGTCACCCCTGCTGTGCCGCACCTAACAACCGCACGCAGCCTGCCACCTTAGTCGACCAACACCAACTATCAGTCAAACACAATTAGTCCCGGGGATACAACACAACCTCAATGCACCTGTTTCCACCACCATCGTTGTTCAATAAATTATGCCATTATACTGTAGAGTACTGTAGAGTTTAGCTACAGAGGTTTTGCTACTTTTAGTGAGTATCGCTGACTTGGCTATTAGCCCGCAATACGCATTGCATTATTTGACACACTCAGAAAGCCTCCAATAACCACTCTTTATCATGCGTCCATGTAATGAGAGAGAGGGAGAGTGAGAGAGTGAGTGAGTGAGTGAATGGGAGAGAGAGTGAGAGAGAGCGAGAGAAAGAGACCGGCCTAATGACCAAATGACCGTAAGATAAGGACAGTCGCGATAGGGTGGGTAATCCGGTAAATGTGTTATTACGGTGGTGACGGTGATTACATGAACATTGTATCGGTCTTCTACCAGCACGTGTATCCCCCCCCCCCCTCCTCTCTCTCTCTCTCTCTCTCTCTCTCTCTCTCTCTCTCTCTCTCTCTCACCTCATTGTAGGGGGGAGAGAGGCTGAGATAAAGACTATCATCCGGTCAGCCCTAGGTCCTCGCATTGATTAACTCCTGCACCGGCGACGTCTGTTTCATTTATTCTAGCTATATTTAGACGATGTTGTGCCGTTTGAGAAGGATCTGCGGTAGTTAAAAGGATGAAGTGGGATAGTTCGAAGGCTATCATTTGCTGCAGGCCCTGTTTTAAACTGAAAAAGTCGTCTATTAGTTGCCGGAATATGGTGGAAAAGACGTCACCGGTATCGAATGGGTTAAGGGGAGATCTCCACTAGAGGGATTTTTTTCTTGACCCCTTTCTCTCTCATGTTTAGCACCATTGCTTTTGATATTATAAAACGTTCGCCCGGTTAGTTTGGCGATTTTAAGAACTTTCACCCCATTTTAAGACCTTTCGTGCCATTCAGGTGTCGATTTTATCCTGGCGAGCGATAGCGAGCCTGTAACTTAAGAGGAAACGGCCTTCGGCCGGGACATTTTTCTATCAAAAAATGTACAAATTAATCTTGAAAGGGACTCAAGGGGGTGTAATTTTAAGCTTGCTGGAGGTCTAGGGAACAAACTAAATACCTCCCCTTAAGTGAGATGACGTTAATAGCGGCGAGTGTACTTATATAGAGGGTTAAGAGGAGCAGTGGGTCTGGGGTGGGATGGGTCCGAGTGTGCAAATTAGTTTGGAGCTACGTACTAGCCACATAGAGCTTGCGGTCCTGTCCAGGTGCTCAATCCTTAAATCTGATTGGTGTAGGGATTGTAAATCTTGATGGAGGAATGTGGAAGATAACATGTTAAAGCAGAGAGAGAGAGAGAGAGAGAGAGAGAGAGAGAGAGAGAGAGAGAGAGAGAGAGAGAGAGAGAGAGAGAGAGAGAGAGAGAGAGAGAGAGTCTGAGAGAGAGAGAGAGAGAGAGAGAGAGAGAGAGAGAGAGAGAGAGAGAGAGAGAGAGAGAGAGAGAGATCAGTCAATATGAAACATGACGTTAGATGGAGAAGGGCATAGCATGGATAACTAGTAGCAAGGAAGAAGGGACGATACAAGAGAACACAAAATATACAAGTTCGGTGGTAATGGTGGAAAGCGGTGGCAGGTGGAAGTAGGAGGAGGTGGAAGGTGGTGAATGTGGTGGTGGTGGAAGGTGGAGATGGTGGATGTAGTGGTGGCAGGAGTGGTGGCGATGGTGGAAGTGGTGAATGTGACGATGGAAGTAGGTGGAGGTGGTGGTGGAATGTGGTGCTGGAAAGTAGTGGGGGAGGAGGAGGAGGATGCCTAGGATGCGCGGTGGAGGCGGCGGACATGGTGGTAGATGTAGAAGTAGTAGTGATCGTGGTGGATGTAGTAGTAGTAGTGATCGTGGTGGATGTAGTAGTAGTAGTGATCGTGGTGTGAAGTAGTAGTTGTAGTAGTAGTAATAGTAGTGGTGGTGGTGGGTGCCTAGCTGGGTGGGTGCGTGTTGGTGGGCTCTTCATTACAACACGGGTCCCCCTGTCCCTCCCCCCCCACCTACCCCCTCCCCCTCACCTACCCCCTCCCCCCCTTGTGTGAGTTATGGGTAATTACGTCCCTCGGCCCTCATGCTGCCGGTGACGTCATAATCTGATAGTGCCGCCGCCGCCCTGGTCAGTCCTAGGGGGGGGGGGGGGGGGGGGGGGGGGGGGGTGGGGGGGGGGGGGGGGGGGGGCGCTAATACACTGGCTAACTGGGGAGAGAATGTCTAACTAACTGGGGAGAGAACGTCTAACTAACTGGGGGAGGCTAATACACTGGCTGACTAGGGGAGAGAACGCCTGACTGGGGGAGAGAACGGCTGACTGGGGGAGAGAATGCCTAACTGGGGGAGAGAATGCCTAACTGGGGGAGAGAACGGCTGACTGGGGGAGAGAATGCCTAACTGGGGGAGAGAACGGCTGACTGGGGGAGAGAATGCCTAACTGGGGAAGAGAACGGCTGACTGGGGGAGAGAATGCCTAACTAACTGGGGGAGGCTAATACAGTGGCTGACTGGTGGAATATAGAAAACAACTGTGAGAGAGAACGGCTAACTGAAGGAGAACGCAAGACCCTATTGCTGAACAAAGATCTATCTATCTATCTATTGCCTGACGCCGTGATCCCCGAAGGGTTGGCCACGAACGAACCGCCCCCATGCACCTCTGTCCCCAGTCAGTCGACGCCCCTCCCCCCAACCAGCACCGCCTTCGTTCATGTAGTTCCTCACTCCATCCTTCCACCTGAACAAAGATACGCGTGTGAATTCTTGATTCAGTCGAGAGCTAAATAATTATATAATATTATAGTTTGAGAGGTACAGTCACGCTAATAAGTGATATCTCGGCACCAAGTATGTTTTGATCAATAATTGGTATCAGCAATATCTAAGCTTCATTTCTTCATATCGAGTGAAATATTCAAACATGTTCCTACACTTACCCACCCTATTCAACATCTGACAGACATTAATACAGCACATAGCGAGCAAAACGTAATGACAGCGGCGACACGACTTATTTGACCAACTTTACATAGTTCAGCCCTCGGAATAATGTAGGCCTATTACCGCAGTTAATTTCGATAATACCTAACTAACTAACAAATAACTAACTTACTACAAAAGGTGAACACATAACCTAACTAGAGGAGCAATCGGGAGAGCGCATACCTCCTCCTTCGCCTAAATAAAATCACGTTTTACTTGGTGCATATCCCATCGGCCCACCAACTTTCGTGAACATCGTTTCATATTTTTTGAGATTTTGTTTACAGATAGACAGACAAAGACAACCAGAGGCAAAAAACATAACCTCTAACTTTATAGGCGGAGGTAATAACTAACAAACAGACAGCGCACTACAAAAGGTGAACACATAACCACCCACGCCCCATCGGCATAGTTAACTCCTTCTGTAGTGTATGTTAAGCTATATTTAGACGCTTTTTGCAGTTTAAGGAGGATCTGTGGTAGTAAAAAGGGTTAAGGGGAGATCTCCACTTGAGGGATTTTTTTCTTGACCCCTTTCTCCCTCATGTTTAGCCCCATTGCTTTTGATATTATAAAACGTTCGCCCCATTAGTTTAGCGATTTTAAGAACTTTCACCCCATATTAAGACCTTTCGTGCCATTCAGGTGTCGATTTTATCCTGATGAGCGATAGCGAGCCTGTAATTTAAGAGAAACCGGCCTTTGGCCGGGAAATTTTTCTACCGAAAAATGTACAAATTTATCTTGAAAGGGGGTCAAGGGGGTGACATTTTTAGATTGCTGGAGGAGTAGGAAACAAACTAAAAACCTCCCCTTAAGTGAGATAGTGAGAAGCCTGTGAATTGCTAGAGGCCCTTCTTAAGGTGAATACAATAATCGAATAGTTGCCAGAATACAATGAAAAGGATGTTACCGGTACAGTTAAAAGGACGGTGCGGTACAGAAGGGGTTACCAAAGCGAGGACCCTTAATCACCCCACCAACAGGGCTGCGGGGAAAATCGTGGCCGGTGTAAATGAAGTTGGAAAGGAATGTGATGCAATATTGATGGTTGGGGTAGTGATGAACGGGGCATAGTGAGAGGAAGTTAGGAGGAAATTGAAGTGGTCATGATTAAAGGCATGTATAAATTAAGCAGGGTACAGTCGGCCAAATAAGTGATGTCTCGGCACCAAGAATATTTTGACCAATAATTGGTATCGGCAGGATTTCAACATGATTTCTTCATTTCGAGTGAGATGTACAAACCTGTTTCTACACTCACCCACCCTATTCAACATCTGACAGACATCAAAACAGTACATAGCGAGCCATAGGTAATGACAGCTGATACATGACTTATTAGCGCTACCGTACAAGTTTGAAATTGAATTGACCACTTGCGAGTTTTTGCCTATAAGGAAGTTGGAGCTGTGGCCATGGTTATGTAGGAGAATGTTCAGCTAAAATACGGTCATAATACACAGTGGTAGATGGATGAAGCTATTAGTTGGTGATGGGTGAAGATTAGTGATGATGGCTGTGGTCAGTGGTGGATAAAGGGCGATGGAGGGTTCGGGGTGATCTGTCTATCGATTTGCCATCATCTATGATTCCCTTACCACTAGCTGATCCGATGTTTTGGTGTGTGTGTGTGTGTGTGTGTGTGTTATTTATTCAAGTCTAATTCCACCTCATCTCTACATCCTTTGAACTAACTCGGGTACTTAATCTGATCGTATGTAATACTGCTGAGCTCTGGAACTCTCCCAGAATCAGTCTTTCCCTCTTCCTATGACTTAAATTGCTTCAAACTCAGTGTGTCCAGGCATTTTAGCTCGAACGTCCCTTTATTTCGGCCATGTCACTCTTTGAAATCTGGGGGAGGCACTCGCTGCAGGCAGTTATGCCTTTTGTCTCCCTCATTCACATAGACAAAAAAAAAAAAATAATAATAATGCCACCTAATTTCTACATCCACATCCATTGAACTAACCCGGGTATCTAATATAATCTAATGTTATATTATCAAGTCTAATTCCACCTCATTTCTACATTCACACCCTGGTATCTAATATAACCTAATCTTACATAATCAAGACTAATTCCACCTCATTTCCACATCCTCATCCTTTGAACTAACTCGGGTACTTAATATAATCTTATATAATCAAGACTAATTCCACCTAATTTCCACATCCCCATCCTTTGAACTAACCTGGGTATTTAATATAATCTAATCAAGTCTAATTCCACCTCATTTCTATATTCACACCCTGGTATCTAATCTAATTTAATCTTATATAATCAAGCCTAATTCCACTTAATTCCTACATCCACCTCTTTTGAACTAACCCTGGTACCTAAGCTAATCTTATATCATCCAGACTAATTCCACCTCATTTCTACATCCCCATCCCTTGAACTAACCCGGGTACCTAATCTGTTCATATATACTGTACAGTATATAAGTCTAATTCTCCCTACTACAAATTCTCTTGAGACCTCTGGTGGACGCTTCTGAACTAGCGCCAGAGCTACGACCGTAGACATCACTATACCCAACACCTAGGATATGCACAGTTTATCTCAATTTTTGTGTGATTCTACACGTGTTTATTATACAGTATACGACTACACTAAGTGCTTATATAGTATAGTAATAAAGGGAAAGTCCATATGCAGCTGATAATGACTACAAACATAATTACCGGTACACGCTGATTAATTATCATAACAAAATTGGCGCGAAAATACCTGCTGACTTTGTATTGTAAATATACGTTTTTTATGAATATGGGTAATTTTATAATATCTAAAACAACAGTATGCATAGACCAAAGTATGTGTCAGCTACAGCAATTTCGACTAACTGCATATATTATAGAATTGTTGAAGTAGAGGGAGGGTGGATAGCTCCGCGATGTCGCCCATTTCCCACAATGCACTGCGGTAAACATTGCGTTCAGCGCCGCTATCGGCCACTGTAGGCATTTATTGGTAGGGAGAATTCCACCTCATCTCTACATCCATCTACATCCCTTGAAGGCTTGAACTAACTCTGGTACCTAATCTACTCTAATGTTATATAATCAAGACTAATTCCACCTCATTTCTACATCCACCTCCCTTTAACTAACCCGGGTATCTTCTCCTCCTCCAGGTACGGGAACCTACGAAGCACTCCTCCTTTGAAGAAGACAAACGCAAGGTAGGCGGAACGAGACTTTAGTACTTGACTGTGCCATGGTAATAGTGCCGATAGTAGAGTTCCCGTAGCTTATGTGTGTGCCGATAGTAGCTGATAGTAGCTGCACTCTCCACATACAAGCCGTAGAGAGACACACCAGACATTTAAGCAGCGTACTGTACACTGTCCAAATCTTGTGCTTGCATGTACGATAAACTCACATGATTAACAACATGTCGATGTAAATTAGTGCACGAGTATTACTTTGCGTATTATGAAAAAAACAGCAGCAATATACCTGTATATGAGTGTGTAACAAAAATGCTTGTTTTGCAAATTCATGGGGCCGGGGGAGCGCTGGAGGCCCTAATATATACCGTATACTGTATAATAGTGTATATATATTTGTGTTTTTATGTTGTGCTGTGTTGTTCGTGTTCGGTCTCTGTCTCGAGTCGGCCACCCCCAGCTATGGGTATGTGCCTGAGTATATACATACAAACTTACAAACTTCCACAAACTTACAATCTACAAATGTTTAAATCCAGTTGTTACAAACATTTTATAAAGGCACATGGACCTTTTTGTTTTATCTGTGTTTTTCCTTCCTCCGTTCATTGTCTCTTTAAAAAAAAAAAAAAAAAAAAATAAAAAAAAAAAAAAAAAAAAAAACACACACATCCAGTTATGAAGTATACATGGATAATTAATTACATATGCGTGATTGTATGTTTACATCGTTGCATGACAAATCGACCAAATGTATGATAACGAAACAGCTTGATTGACGTGGAATCGCTTGTGGTTCCCATGGTATCAGGGTGTCAAACGAAAGTCGAGTCCATTATCTTTAGTTAGGCAAAGATAAAATTAAGTATTGTCTCGAGATAAAATGGTGGTTTATAGTCGAAGTATTGTCTTGGGAAGTATTGTCTTGGGAAGTGATCAAATGGATAAAACAAGGCTATTTTATGTTAATATTCTTGTATTTTTTGCCATAAAATCATTCAAGACTTCGAACAAATTACATGCTATATTCTGGAGGTAAGTGGTCATTAGGTCAACGCTTTTTGTACCGGTGACTTCTTTGCACTCAATTTTGGCAGCTGTTAGATGACTTTATTCAGCTTAGAAAGGATGTCCACTAATTAAAAGGCGACAGACTAACTCACTTCACTCTTTTAGCTACCATACACCCTTCCTAAGCTTCACAAACTCGTCTAAATGTAGCTAGAATAAAATACAAAAAGACGTCGCCGGTACAGAAGGGGTTAACTAGCTCGGCCGTAGACACATCGCCGCAGTTCGTAGAATATGTCGGGTGTCGGTAGTAGAGGAAATACCGTGTGATATTACTCAATGGACGAGGGTTCGACTCCTCGTAAATCAAAGTGGTGGCCAGGTTTATTTGAACACCTTGACTTTTTATTATGTGTGTATGGGATGACCGAGGAGAGAGGTATATATATATATATATATATATATATATATATATATATATATATATATATATATATATATATATATATATATATATATATATATATATATATAATAATACTGTATATATATAATGCATCATATTACATTATATATAAGTGAAAATGCGATTGTATACAGCTCTCAAGACAACAATTATGTTTGTGCGTAAAGCGAGTTACAAGGAGTTACACGAAATAGTTTGTTTCTCAAAGGCCTTGCGGTCCATTCCGGGGAGATACTCGAAGTGGAAAGAGACAGATTGTGTAGTGCATTACACTCATTACAGAGTGTGCAAAATACTAACCACTTTAATCTTAAACTGTTCAACTGAAGAACTGTTTACAACTTCTGTGGGAAGTTTGTTCCAGGTAGAAAAAATCTTATTTTTTAACAAGTTTTCTCAAATACTAGTGCTGAACCATTTCAATTATAACTTCCAGCCATGGTTTCGTGTTGTATTCATATTGAGGCTAAACATTTAGCCAGAATCCACATTGTCAAATTCATTAAGTATTTTAAAAACTTATGAGCTGACCTCGTAGTGTTCGTGAATCCAACAAAAAGAGATCAAGAGCTTTCAACCAGGACACATAGCTCTGTCTTCTAATCAATAGAATAAGCTTTGTAGCCCTAGCTTGTACTCTTTCCAGTCGCTCTATATCTTTCTTGAGCGCTGGAAACCAGAATTGAATATCATACTCCAGGAGAGGCCGTATCAGAGAGAGAGAGAGAGAGAGAGAGAGAGAGAGAGAGAGAGAGAGAGAGAGAGAGAGAGAGCGAGAGAGTTTAGTAGGAAGACAATACACTGACTCCCTCACTGATTCATTCCCCCTCATTAGCCGTGAGGGGAGGGGGGGGGGGAGACGAGGGGAGGGGAGGGAGAGGAGAAAGGGGGGGGGGGGAGGGGGGGGGGAGGGGGAGGAGAGGGGGATAAATCAGAGGGAATAAGGGGAGACAGATAGGGTGTGAAGGGGAAACAAAAGAGGGGAACCCGTTTATGTGATAGTGGGCAATGGTCATTCTGTTATCATACACATATTTCCCTCACATTAGTTCGCCTGTCGCTACTTTCTTCTTCCCCCGGGGGGGGGGGGGGGTCTGATAAATGCCTTGAATGGAAATATATCTATATATTTTCATTTATATATATATATATATATATATATATATATATATATATATATATATATATATATATTTTAATACCCCCCCCCCCAAAAAAAAAGGAAAAGTGGGGATTGGGCCTGAGTATATAGATAGATAGATAGATAGATAGACAGACAAATAAGTTAGTAGTTATTCATAGCAAGGCCTTGTGGGGAGTATTTATCATTGTTACCATCATATTTATGTTAAGGAAAACGTTTGCAGTTTGGTCATACTTATTTGGTTCCTTGAAAAGTGTACAGTATGTATTGCCGATCGACTGTTATCTGTATTGTCTGTTTTAAGGGGAGATCTCCACTTGAGGGATTTTTTTCTTGACCCCTTTCTCCCTCATGTTTAGCCCCATTGCTTTTGATATTATAAAACGTTTCCCCATTAGTTTAGCGATTTTAAGAACTTTCACCCCATATTAAGACCTTTCGTGCAATTAAGGTGTCGATTTTATCCTGGCGAGCGATAGCGAGCCTGTAATTTAAGAGGAACCGGCTTTCAGCCGGGACATTTTTCTACCGAAAAATGTACAAATTTATCTCGAAAGGGGGTCTAGGGGCTGTAATGTTAAGCTTGATGGAAGTCTAGCGAACTAACTAAATACCTCCCCTTAAGTCATTCTCTGCGGTTGGCTGTGTGTTAATGAGGCCTAGTATATTCATTAGGAAATAGTTCATCGACCATTAAATACATAGGGTCTGCTACATGAAGGGTGTCTGTAATATTTCTCCGTAGTCTGTCTGTCTGTCTGTCTGTCTATCTGTCTGTCTATCCCCCCGCCCCGGAAGTGTTCGATGTGATGGATCTCCTCAGGCTCTCTCGTGGCGTACAGTTGCCCACATAAGCTTGGTTCCTCTGCGTAATCTTGTACAGTCGCGCTAATAAGTCATGTCCCAGCTGTCGTTACATTTGGCTTGCTCTGTGCTGTAATAATGTCTGTCAGATGTTGAATAGGGTGGGTAAGTGTAGGAACATGTTTGTATATTTCACTCGATATGAAGAAATGAAGCTTAAATATTGCTGAGACCAATTATTGATCAAAACATATTTGGTGCCGAGACATCACTTATTAGCGCGACTGTACATGGCAGTATAATGCGCATGGCAGATTTTCGAGTGTAGTTTCGTATGCAGTGCTTAGCTCATCTGTCTAGTCAACTGGTAATTAAAAGAAACCCCACTCGCAATTCAGTCATACTAATTTGACTTTCATACAGATCACGATGAGGAACAGACAACTTTACCTGTATCCATGACGCTAACCCTTTACCTGTATCCATGACGCTAACCCTTTCCTGTATCCATGACGCTAACCCTTTCCTGTATCCATGACGCTAACCCTTTCCTGTATCCATGACGCTAACCCTTTCCTGTATCCATGACGCTAACCCTTTCCTGTATCCATGACGCTAACCCTTTCCTGTATCCATGACGCTAACCCTTTACCTGTATCCATGACGCTAACCCTTACCTGTATCCATGACGCTAACCCTTTCCTGTATCCATGACGCTAACCCTTTCCTGTATCCATGACGCTAACCCTTTCCTGTATCCATGACGCTAACCCTTACCTGTATCCATGACGCTAACCCTTTCCTGTATCCATGACGCTAACCCTTTCCTGTATCCATGACGCTAACCCTTTACCTGTATCCATGACGCTAACCCTTTCCTGTATCCATGACGCTAACCCTTTCCTGTATCCATGACGCTAACCCTTTCCTGTATCCATGACGCTAACCCTTTCCTGTATCCATGACGCTAACCCTTTCCTGTATCCATGACGCTAACCCTTTCCTGTATCCATGACGCTAACCCTTTCCTGTATCCATGACGCTAACCCTTTCCTGTATCCATGACGCTAACCCTTTCCTTTCTGTCTTCTTCCCTTTCCTGTCCTTTCTTCTTTAAGGAGAGGTATTTAGTTTGTTCCCTAGACCTCCATCAAGCTTAAAATTACACCCCCGTGAGTCCCTTTCAAGATAAATTTGTACATTTTTCGGTAGAAAAATGTCCCGGCCGAAGGCCGGTTCCTCTTAAATTACAGGCTCGCTATCGTTCGCCAGGATAAAATCGACACCTGAATTGCACGAAAGGTCTTAATATGGGGTGAAAGTTCTTAAAATCGCTAAACTAATGGGGCAAACGTTTTATAATATCAAAAGCAATGGGGCTAAACATGAGGGAGAAAGGGGTCAAGAAAAAAATCCCTCAAGTGGAGATCTCCCCTTAATAACTATCCGTCCAGCTAAAAGGATTAATGAAGTCTGTAGCCTTTGGTATACATCCTTCCTAAACTGAATAAAATCGCCCAATAATTGCCATACTATAATACAAAAGGACATCACCGGCACTGAATGGGTTAACTAATTACAAAAAATATAGAGAGAAGGGAAAGGTTGTGGATAAATGGCTGCGGTTATGAAAATGGCTGTTCTGGAGAAAGCTAGAGTGGGCGACCCCAATTATTATATAACGATTGTTACTTTGGTTAGTGAAATATACAGAGGAAGAGTCGAACACTTTAGTTAAATTTGGCTCAGCCACGCTTTCAATTTGGGGGGGCACTTGTTACAGGCATGTTTGCCTTTTGTCTCCTTCATTCACACAGACACAAATTGGTAATATTGATGTATAAGGTAAGGAAATATACCTGCTGTGGGTAGAGTGACGGAACACAAAGTAGTGTTGATGGTTTAGCTAAGTAATGATAGCTTTTGTAGCTTGAGTGACGGCGGTGACATTGCCTTGTGGATACTGAAGATGGGGATTGATGCTAATGATAATGGTGACTGGTAATGATGATGGTGGTGACTGGTAGCGATGGTGGTATAGACACGGGCTGGTAGTTTGTGGTCTAGGAATAGGCAATAGGAGTTATGGTTATAGGAAATATTGGTGATAGTAGTAATGGTGGTCTTAGGAATATTGGTGATAGACAGTGGTGGTGTTGGTGGTGATATTGATGGTGGTAATATTGATGGTGTTAGGAGTGATGGTGATAGTAGCGGTGGTGGTCTTAGGAATATTGGTGATAGTAGTAATGGTGGTCTTAGGAATATTGGTGATAGACAGTGGTGGTGGTGATGGTGATAGTGATGGTGGTAATATTGGTGGTGTTAGGAGTGATGGTGTTAGGAGTGATGGTGATAGTAGCGGTGGTGGTCTTAGGAATATTGGTGATAGTAGTATCTTAGGAATATTGGTGATAGTGATGGTGGTGGGTGGGTATGATTGATAGCGGTGTTGGTCTTATATGATGGTGGTTGATCTTTTAGAATTATTGGTGATAGTAGTGGTGGTAATAGTGATGGTGATAATAGTAATGGTGATAATAGTGGTGATGGATATAGGATATATTGGTGATAGTAGTGGTGGTTGTGATGATGATACATACGTTGTAATGATGATAATGATTGTAGTGATGATGATGACGGTAAATAAGAGTGGTGATAGAACATAAGTGGTGATGATGATAATACATACATGGTGACTGTGATGATGGTAATGATTACGTACAAACGTATAGTGGTGATGGTGATGATGAAGGTACCTACGTGGTGATTATCCGAGGTGGTGAAACGTGATCGGAATATTACGGGAGAGTGATGAGGGTGGGTCGTTGTGGTGACAGTGAGTGATGGCTGAGTGGTGTGCTTGGTGAGTAACTAGAGGATGTGTGTGTGTGTGTGTGTGTGTGTGTGTGTGTGTGTGTGTGTGTGTGTGTGTGTGTGTGTGTGTGTGTGTGTGTGTGTGTGAGAGAGACAGAGAGAGAATATGTATGTATGTGTGTGTGTGTGTGTGTGTGTGTGTGGGGTGGGGGGTATATAAGTATGTAAATGAATGAGTTATAACAATCCTTTATGAATGAGACCACTATGTATGAGTAAACATTAGTGTGTGAGTGTGTGTGTGTGTGTGTGTGTGGCCGAGTTACCCTGCTGATAACACACGTACACACACACACACTCTAACCTCACTACTCCTCTTTAGTATTCGCATGGGTTTCTTCCTACTTCCCACCATTTACCTTTCAGTTTCAACCTCAGTGCATTTATTTGGCCTTAAGGGGAGGTTTCCACTTGAGGAATTTCTTTTCGAACTTCCTTCTCCCTCATGTGTAGCCCCATTGCTTTTGAGATTTTAAGACGTTCGCCCCATTAGTTTGACGATTTTAAGAACTTTCGCCCCATTTATGTCACTTTTAAGACCTTTCGTGCCATGTAGGTGTCGACTTTTCCCTGGCGAGCGATAGCGAGCCTGTAATTTAAGAGGAACGGGCCTTCGGCCGGGACATTTTTCTACCGAAAAATGTACAAATTTATCTTGAAAGAGGATCAAAGGGGGTGTAATTTCAAGCTAGTTGGAAGTCTAGGAAATGCACTAAAAACCTCCCCTTAACCCCTTCTGTACCGGCGACGTCTTTATCATTTTCTTCTGGCTCTACTTGGAGGATTGTGTGCAGCTTAAGAAGGATCGGTGGTAGTAAAAAGGGTTAAGTGAGATAGTGAGAAAGCCTATTAATCCCTTTTTAAACTTAATACAATCGTCTAATAGTAGCCTCAATGAAGTTAAAGGGACGTCGTCGGTACAGAAGGGGTTAAGAGGGGATTTATTTGTTCGTTTTTGTATGGAAGAAATCCGAGACATTCTTATATCGACAAATGTACGAATTTAGCCTGCTGTCAAACCCATTAACAAAAACAAAAATCGACACCTGGATGGGGATAAACTTCTTAAAACAGTAGGCTGAATGGGACCGAATGGATACAACCCAGAAGAGAGAGAGAAACATGAGGTGGGCTCCCTTAAAGACTATGATCTAAGACACTATTCCTAAGCTGCATAAAATCGCATAATGCAAAATAAAATGAGTCATCCGCTTGAGAAAAGGGTTAAGCCTCTTGAGTACCAGCGACGTGTTATATTTTATCCTGGCAATATGTAGACCATATTATGCAGCTTAGGAAGGATCTGTGGTAGTTAGAAGGGTTGGTGGAGATAGTTTGAAGCCTTATTATTGCTAGAGGTCCTTCCTAAGCTGAATAAAATCGTCTAACAGTGGCCAGAATATGATGAAGAGGACGTCCCTGGTACAGAAAAGGGTTAAAGGGGTATACATGTTGCGGTGGGGGTGCTGGGGTACGTGAGGGGGTGGGGGGGGGGGGGGGTGTAATACAAGCTAGATGACCAGGTAATTAAGGGGAAATGGGCGTATTTATTCTCATTTATACATCTTTGTATCATATATATATATATATATATATATATATATATATATATATATTTTTTTTTTTTTTTTTTTTTTAAGATCTCCATCAAACTTAAACACACGAAGAAGACCATCCTTCAAGATAAATTTGTAAATTTTTCGATAGAAAAATGGCCCGTCCGAAGGCCGGTTGCTCTTAAATTACAGGCTCGCTATCGCTCGCCAGGAAAAAATAGACACCTTAATGGCACGAAAGGTCTTAAAATTGACAGAAATGGGGCAAAATGTCTTAAAATGTCAAAACTACTAGGGCGAAGGTCTTAAAATCTCAAAAGCAATGGGGCTAAACATGAGGGAGAAACGGGTCCAGACAAAAATCTCTCAAGTGGAAATCTCCCCTTAACGTTGAGTAAGTGAATAAGACAATTGAATCCGAACGAGGGGCGTCGCGCTCCTCGGTGCCGCTAGAAGTGTGGGGGCGAACTCGACACAAGGTAAGGTAAGGTAAGGTGTAAATGATGCTGTGATAACGTATATATATACCGGTCATATCATCAATCACCTGGTCGAATAAACCCCTTCAGCACCATGACGCTTTGTTTTAACTTTGAGTCTGGCAATAATTGGATGACGTCTTAAAACAGTTGGCTGAATGGGGACGAATGGATACAAGCCAAAGAGAGAGAGAAAGAGAAAACAAAGATTCCAAAAGGTCAGGTGTATTTATTAGTCGGTCGGTCGGTAGGTCGGGCGGTCGGGTGAATCAGTGAGTCGGGCGGGAAATGGGGGAATAAATGGTCGGACGGTCGGATGTATCGTTGCATTGGTTAGTCGGGTGGTTCGAGGCTTGGTCGGGGTATCAATGAGTCGGTTGGTTGGGGGTTTCAGTGATCGGATGGTCGGGTGTAGTAGTGGTCGGATGGTCGGGATATCAATGAGTCGGTTGGTTGGGGGTTTCAGTGATCGGATGGTCGGGTGTAGCAGTGGTCGGATGGTCGGGATATCAATGAGTCGGTTGGTTAGGGGGTTCAATGAGTCGGAAGGTCGGAAGGTCGGTACTGGTCGGATGGTCGGGCGAAGATGGGGTGTTGGATGGAGCCTCTCAAGTCAGGAACCAGGAATTACATTGTCCACTTAATGATGGATCAACCGCGGCTGATCATGCACAGGAGGAAGAGGAGGAGGAGGAGGAGGAGGACAGGAGGAGGAGGAGGACAGGAGGAGGAAGAGGAACGAAGAAAGGAGGGGGAGGAGAAGGAGGAAGAGGAGGAAAGAAAGAGGAAACGGAGGAGGAACGAAGCAAACGAGGAGGAGGATAGGGATACTAAGAACAATGTTAATCGGATAAGTGAAAACATTTTAATGATTGTCTAAACGAAAAACTCAAACAAGACACACACATATTCTCCTCTCTCTCTCTCTCTCTCTCTCTCTCTCTCTCTCTCTCTCTCTCTCTCTCTCTCTCTCTCTCTCTCTCTCTCTCATCAATCCATTATTTCCTCACCCAGACTCTCGCTCTCCATCTTTCTTATCGGTTAGCCTCTTGGTGCAAATCTCAACCACTATCTCTCTCTCACTCTCTCTGTCTTCCTCTCACTCTTTCACCCCCCCCCCTCCTCACACACACACACACACACACACACACACATAATATCCCCTTTTTCATTCATCTCCAACCCCCCCCCCCCCCCCCCCCCCCCCCCCAATTATTCCTCCCCTTCAAAACAGATTTCTTTTCTTTTGGATGTGATTCTTCTTCTTTATACCTCCTATTCCATCTTGTCCCTCTCTTTATTGCTCTTTCCCCTCTCTTTTCCCCCTCCCCAACCTATCCCCCCTTCCCCAACCCTATCCCCCCCTCCAACCCTATCCCCCCCTTCCCCTCTATTCTCTTGTTCCTCTCAATCGCACTCCCTTCCCTGCCCCCACTCCCTCCCATCTTCCATTCCTATCCCTTCATCCCCTCTTCCTCCTCTCTATCCCATTCCTCCCCCTTCTCAATCCCATTCCCTCCCCCTCCTCCATTCCAATCCCCCCCATCCCCTCTCCTCTCCTCTC
Source organism: Paralithodes platypus (assembly GCA_032716605.1). Lineage (NCBI taxonomy): Eukaryota > Metazoa > Arthropoda > Malacostraca > Decapoda > Lithodidae > Paralithodes > Paralithodes platypus. The sequence continues at coordinate 7,819,611 of CM064567.1, forward strand.
CCCCATCCTCCATTCCTACCCCCCCCCCCCCCCCCTCCACCCCACCTCTCTCTCCATCAGTGTCTCGTGTCCCTCCCTCCAATTATCCCCGTGTATGTCCCGTATGCATATTTGGGCATATTAATTAGCTCGAGATCCCCGTGTTTATGGCCATGGATGAGGGAGAAAGGGTGGGTGGGGGGGGGGGGGGGGCGAGATTTACATATATTTACCACACTTACCGAAATCTGCTTGAGAGAGAGAGAGAGAGAGAGAGAGAGAATGTGAGAGAGAGAGAGTGAGCGTGAGTGTGTGACAGTTAGTATGAGAGAGAGAGAGAGAGAGAGAGAGAGAGAGAGAGAGAGAGAGAGAGAGAGACAGACAGACAGACAGACAGACAGACAGACCAGACAGACAGACAGACAGACAGACAGACAGACAGAGAGAGAGAGAGAGAGAGAGCGAGAGCGAGAGCGAGAGAGAGAGAGGAAGGGGAGGGTATACAGAACATGAATGGATGGGTGGGAGGTATGTTTGTGTGTCTGTGTTAGCTGAACCTCATATTACCTCAACAATAAAGAATTAGCATCTTTGTTTACTGTCCTTCTGGTTCATTACTGTTATATTTTGTGTTGTGCTATCCCTCTCAACTCCCACCAACCACTCCCTATCCCTCTCAACTCCCACCAACCACTCCCTATCAACCTCAAATCCTCCCTCCCCTCAACTCCCACCAACCACTCCCTATCCCTCTCAACTCCCACCAACCACTCCCTATCCCTCTCAACTCCCACCAACCACTCCCTATCCCTCTTAACTCCCACCAACCTCAACCTCCCCCAACCACTCTCTATCCCTCTCAACTCCCACCAACTACTCCCTATCCCTTTCAACTCCCACCAGCCACTCCCTATCAACTCCCACCAACCACTCCCCACACACACACACACACACACACACACACGAGTCGGGTTAGACTGTACGCTGACTGTGAGGTCGAGGGTTCCAATCCCCCAGAATCCTAAACAAAAAATTGTCTATCCCAATGGAGAGGATTCTATCATGGTCCCTCCCTAGCCAAGCTGCTGAACTATCACCTTATGTTAGCTAGCCTACACGTATTTCTTAGTTCTCACCAGTGCATCTGCGTATGTACTATGGTGGGAACTCGGTACCTCACGGTCGCCAAAGGTCGCATATGACCTCTTAGTTAAGGTAGATTTTTTTTTTTTTTTTCCCTAGGTTAAGAAAAACTCTAGTATTTTCAGCTTACCGTACTTTTTGTGGTTTGGGCCATCCTTCACTGGCTGTGGCGAGAGCTGCTTCCTCCCTGCAAATTGAACAATAAACAGACAATTATATATTTTTAGCATTATTATTATTATTATTTTATTATTATTATTATTACACACCAATACAAGTCTTGTCACACTGTATTAAGGGGAGGTATTTAGTTTGTTCCCTAGACCTCCATCAAGCTTAAAATTACACCCCCTTGAGTCCCTTTCAAGATAAATTTGTACATTTTTCGGTAGAAAAATTTCCCGGCCGAAGGCCGGTTCCTCTTAAATTACAGGCTCGCTATCCCTCGCCAGGATAAAATCGACACCTGAATTGCACAAAAGGTCTTACTATGGGGTGAAAGTTCTTAAAATCGCTAAACTAATGGGGCAAACGTTTTATAATATCAAAAGCAATGGGGCTAAACATGAGGAGAGAGAGAGGGGTCAAGAAAAAAATCCCTCAAGTGGAGATCTCCCCTTTTAAACATATACAACTAATTTGGCACAGATACAGAATATATTAGACTAGTAGTGGTGGTGGTGTGAAGAAGTTGTTGGTGTGGTTGGTGGTGGTGTGAAGAAGTTGTTGGTGTGGTTGGTGGTGGTGTGAAGAAGTTGGTGGTGTGGTTGGTGGTGGTGTGAAGAAGTTGTTGGTGTGGTTGGTAGTGGTGTGAAGAAGTTGTTGGTGTGGTTGGTGGTGGTGTGAAGAAGTTGTTGGTGTGGTTGGTGGTGGTGTGAAGAAGTTGTTGGTGTGGTTGGTGGTGGTGTGAAGAAGTTGGTGGTGTGGTGGGTGGTGGTGTGAAGAAGTTGTTGGTGTGGTTGGTAGTGGTGGTGTGAAGAAGTTGTTGGTGTGGTTGGTAGTGGTGGTGTGAAGAAGTTGTTGGTGTGGTTGGTAGTGGTGGTGTGAAGAAGTTGTTGGTGTGGTTGGTGGTGGTGTGAAGAAGTTGTTGGTGTGGTGGTTTTCTATGTATGGTATCTTTTAAGGGAACCCACCTCGCTTTTTGTTTTCTTTCTCTTTCTCTCCCTCTCTCTTTGGCTTGTATCCATTCGGCCCCATTCAACCTACTGTTTTAAGACGTTTACCCCCATCCAGGTGTCAATATTTTCCTGGCGAGCGGTAGCGAGCCAGCATATATATATATATTTGTTTTAATTTGTACATTTTTCGATAGAAAATGTCTCCGGCAAAGCCGGATTTCTCCATACAATGCTGGCTCGCTATCGCTCGCCAGGAAGAAATCGACACCTGGATGGGGATAAACGTCTTAAAACAGTTGGCTGAATGGGGCCGCATGGATACAAGCCAGGGAAAGAGAGAAAAGAAGAGAAAGATAACAAAAAGCCGGGGTGACCCCCCCTTAATGAACCGTCAGTATTGTGTGGGCTGTTCCTCCTCCACCACACCACCACCACAACCACCACACAACCACAACCACACCACACCACCACAACCACCACACCACACCACACCACACCACCACCACCACCACACCACTACCACCACACCACCACCACCACACCACTACCACCACACCACCACCACCACCACCACCACACCCTTAATATAAACACTACCAAGGACACTGTATCATAAACTATAACCAGTAGTTCACCTAGCTCGTTTATTAGCCCTCTATCCTCCCGACACCTGTATACCACCTCTCCCACTCTATCCTCCATCCCTCTATCCTCCCGACACCTGTATACCACCTCTCCCACTCCTCCATCCCTCTATCCTCCCGACACCTGTATACCACCTCTCCCACTCTATCCTCCATCCTCCCCATCCTGCTATAATCTATCCTCCGACACCACTAAACCACCTCTCCCACTCCTCCATCCCTCTATCCTCCGACACCAGTATACCACCTCTCCCGTCTCCCTACCCTCCATCCCCATCCTCCTGTCCTCCCTATCCCTCTCGATTCCTACCAACCACTCCCTATCCCTCTCAACTCTCCCACTAACCACTCCCTCTCAACTCTCCCACTAACCACTCCTTCTCAACTCTCCCACTAACCACTCCCTATCTCTTTCAACTCCCACCAACCACTCCCTATCCCTCTCAACTCCCACCAACCACTCCCTATCCCTCTCAACTCCCACCAACCACTCCCTATCCCTCTCAACTCCCACCAACCACGACCCCTTCCAACCGCTCCCAATTCCGTACAACTCTCACTATCACTCCCAATCCCTCTCAACTCTCCCTCTTCCACATAAATAAATCTCACCAACCCCAACCTCTTCAACCACTCCCAATCCCTCTCAGCTCCCACCAACCACTCTCTATCCCTCTCAACTATCCCAACTCCCACCAAACACTCTCAACCACTCCCACCTATCAAACACTCCCAATCCCTCTCAACTCCCACTCCCTCTCCCCACGCCCCACTGTTAAATCAAAGCCCCACCTCGGGTCCCCCTCCCTCTCTCGCAAGGTGGCTGACGACGCAGCACCACCGCCACAAACCTTATTAGTTTATAGCTGTAGGGGAGATGGCTCACTTGTTGCCACATTTGTTTCATTTTTCTTTATTTTTATTTTTTTCATTATTATTATTATGTTTTATTTATTTATTTTTATTTTATTTTATTTTTTTTATTTTTTTTTTGGGGGGGTTCTACTGTCCTACCTAGACCTCCATCAAGCTTAAAAAAGACGCCCCTTAGACCCCCTTTCAAGAAAAATTTGTACATTTTTCGGTAGAAAAAATTCCCGGCCGAAGGCCAGTTCCTCTTAAATTACAGGTTCGCTATCGCTCGCCAGGGAAAAAAGTCGACACCTAAAGGGCAGGAAAGGTCTTAAAATTGACAGCAATGGGGCGAAAATCGCCAAACTATTGGGGCAAAATTGAGGGAGAAAGGGGTATAGAAAAGCGACATATCTCTCCTTCAAATTCCCTGAGCCGGATTGAACACAGAGGCGCGGCTGCAGAGGGACCCGGACTCTCGCCCTTGTGGACTCTTGGGGATAGGGGCGGGATTGGCGTGTCTTGGAAGGGGGGGGGGGGGTTATATCCTTATCTGCCCCATCACCCCTTCAATCAAAGCCACTGAGGGGGCTGGGGATAACAAGGGCGTATGTGCGGTTTGGAAGGGAGTGTGGAGGGGAGGGGAGTGAGTGAGTGTGTGTGTGTGTGTGTGTGTGTGTGTGTGTGTGTGTGTGTGTGTGTGTGTGTGTGTGTGTGTGTGTGAGAGAGAGAGAGAGATTCAGATCATTACATTTCCCATTAGATATACCGGTACAATGGCTGTTCATACAATAACATCATCTTAAAACCCATCATCCTGGTGGATCATATATACTTTAATTAATTTCATTGGGGGTGTTGTGGTGAGATTAATAAAATATACATAATATATCGTAAACTTACATAAGCAGCAGAGAGAGAGAGAGAGAGAGAGAGAGAGAGAGAGAGAGAGAGAAAGAGAGAGAGAGAGAGAGAGAGAGATTTTTTTTTATAATAGAACAAGTAGAAATATATAGTTAGGAGACGAAGGAGTGAGAGTGGGGAAAGGAGGGAGGGTGGTGGGAGAGGGAGAATAGAGGGGAGAAGAGGATGAGGGGGGGGGAGAGAGGGAGGGTTAAGGGAGAGTGGGGAGGGGGAGGGGGCAAGGGAGGAAGGGGGAGCAATCAGTCTATCCCATGTCCATACTCCCCCCCCAAAAAAAAAAACAACAACAACACAAAAACAAATAACAAAATAAACAAACAAACAAAAATCAAATAAATAACAAATAAAATAGATAAATAAATAACAAAAAGCAAAAAGCAAAACATACTGTACAGTACTTATACAAAAATCAAATAACAAAAATACACAAATAAAAAAAGGTCGCTATTGTGCTATGTTGACTCGAGAACAAAATTAATGAGGCCTTCCAATGGCTCGTAAGTCTATCGCATCATCTCTTACGATCATTCTTCTTCTTCTTCTTTCTCCCTCAAGAGGTCGGTGGGAGAGTCATCGTTTGTTGTCCGTTCATTCTAGCTAGGTTGGGTAGAAATCCTAACCTCTAAACCTCTGTTACTCAAAAAGGGCTAGAGAAAATGAGCTGTCAATTTCCACACCTATTCCCTGGCCAAGTTATATATGTGTTGTAGTTATATATGTGTTGTAGTTATATATGTGTTGTAGTTATATATGTGTTGTAGTTATATATGTGTTGCAGTTTCCTCCCTAGACCTCCATCAACCTTAAAAAACACCCCCCCAAGAACCCCCTTCGAGATACATTTTTAAATGTTTCCACACAAAGATGTCCTTACTTAAGGCCGGTTCCTCCTAAATTACAGGCTCGCTTTTGCTTTCCAGGACAAAAATTCAACACCTACATGACACGAAAGGTCTTAAATGTGACAAAGAAATGGGGCGAAAGGTCTTATAATTGCAAAACTAATGTGGCTAAACAGGAAAACAGCCCCCTGAATACTACTGACATTTATGAACAGCACCATTCAAGATATGCAACATGGTGGCTATTAATTAAAACACACACACACACTAATATAATCACACCACCATTACCACCAAAAAACAACAATAACATCAACAACATCAACACCTGGGACACCTGGGACCACAAGGCATACAAACACTCACTAACATATCAAACTACAGCTATTCACACAACACAATACCAGACATTTGGAAGCATGGTATCATCATCACATTCCCCAAACCCAACAAAGACCCCACGCTACCCTCCTCGCACCGCCCCATCACACTCCTTTGCTCCCCCTCCAAAGTCACGGAACGCCTAGTATTACAACTAATTACACCCGACCTACCCCTAGCTCCAACACAACATGGCTTTAGGCCACTGCACTCCACAAACACTCTTCTCACAGACCTTACACAAAGAGCTTTTGACGGCATCAACTCAGCTAGACCACCACACAGATCACTATTAGCCACACTCGACATTAGTAAAGCCTTCGATGCCATCGCCCGCCACAACCTAACAAACAAAATCTACAACACAAACATGCACAACAACACAAAAAGGTGGCTGGCCAACTTCCTAGCAGGCAGATGTGCACACGTATCTTTTGCCGGTCAGTCATCTAAAATCAGAAACTTTCCAAACGATGTCCCACAAGGATCCGTCCTATCGCCCGCACTCTTCAATCTGTACATGCACGATATAACTACACCCAATACTCCCCAAATAAACTTAGCCTCCTATGCAGATGACATAACACTCACATGCACACACCATGACCCAAGAAGAGCAACAGATCTCCTTCAACCCTATCTCAACACACTACATGGCTGGTGCACTACAAACAGACTTAATCTAGCCCCAGCCAAATCCACCGCAACCCTGCTCACAAGCTGGACAGGTGAACACGAATACATCCCTCAACTCACCATAAACAACACACCCCTAACATATACGCACACACCCAAAATCCTAGGAGTAACATATGATACTCATATGATTTTCAAACAGCACACCACAAACATTAAAAAGAAACTGACACCCAGACTTAACGCCCTCAGGTCACTTGCTCACACACAATTTGGACACAACAAAGAAACTACCACCACAGTATATAAACAATACATAAGATCAGTAATGGAATACGCAAGCCCAGCCTGGGCTTCTAACCTAGCTGAAACACATCATAAGACCTTACAGACTATTCAAAACAAAGCCCTGAAGATCATTACAGGCTGCACAGCTACTGCAACCCACAGATCATCTACATCAAGAAACCAAAATCCTCAAAGTCAAAGACCATCTGGACATGAGAGGCACTCAATTCCTGGCAGCAGCCTCCACGAACCAAGACCACCCACTAAACTACATGGCAACACACCCACAGACACCAAGAAATATCAAAACAACACCCAGCACACGGTATCACACACAATTATTGTCCTCTCTCCCTCCCTGCCCACCCCGAACCAACTTCCAGAAGCACATCCATACTCATATCTCTCGCCAATCCATCCACTCACTCACAGACAACACGCAGCTGCATGCACGACCTCCCGAAATCCATCCTTCCGAATCCTCCCTCCCTCGCGAGGACAGAGTCCACCTGGCCAGGCTGAGATGCGGACACCATCCAGCTCTCCTGAGCTATCAGAAGAGACTGGATGACTCCGTTGTCGACGCCTGCCCGGGATGTAACACAGCACCCCATACCATTAAACACATCATAGAAGACTGCATTTCACACAACCACTTACGCCAACAACACAACCTACACTCAATGAGAGCTCTGTGGGAAAGCCCGATCGTGGCCATGGCCTTCCTCAGGGACTCGGGGCTGTTCGGCCAGGCAGCTTAGCGAACAACAACAACAACAATAATAACAACAACATCAGCAATAACAACAACATCAACAACAAAAACATCAACAACAACAATAACAACATCAGGAATAACATCAACAACAAAAACATCAACAACAACATCAGCAATAACAACATCAACAACAAAAACATCAACAACAACATCAATAACAACAACACTGGGTAGAAGGGTGTGAGACAGGATCTACTCTAACATATAAACACGTTTTGTACTGCAGACTATCGGAGCTTTATGATATACTGTATATACCGATACCCTGTGATATACTCGTACCTGACAGTGAGGTGTGTGTGTGTGTGTGTGTGTGTGTGTGTGTGTGTGTGTGTGTGTGTGTGTGTGTGTGTGTGTGTGTGTGTGTGTGTGTGTGTGTGTGTGTGTTCTATCTTATATATATACCCAAGTTCAGGTGATTTAATATTAGTCTTTCTCACGGTGTAGCGTCTGTCGATGTTGGGTTCACCATGGGAGTAAGCGCTGCAGTAGAATAAAAGGACCCCTGCCGAAGTATAAGTCGGAAATCGATAAATTTGAGTGCGTAGTGTGCAAAGGCGAGCTTATGTTAAATGATGATCCTGTGGCTATGAATTTTGGAAATGAGTCATTGGAGCTGGTGGACAAGTTTTGTTACCTAGGAGATACCATCTCTGCCGGTGGTGGGGCCGAGGCTAGAATTAGATGTGGCTGGAGGAAGTTCAGAGAACAGCTGCCAATTCTGACCATGAAAAGAATGCCTCTCCCCTTAAACGTAAAGGTGTATGCCACGTGTGTTAGAAGTGCAATGACGTATGCCTCAGACACATGGGCCGTTAAAGTAGAGGATGTCAACAGAATGGAACGTGATGAGAATGGTGAGATGGATGTGTGGGACCAAACTGCAGGATAGAATAACAAATGATGAGCTGGGGAGACGCTTAGGTATAAAGTGGATTAGCGAGGAGATGCGTACAAGTAGACTGGGATGGATTGGGCATGTGAAGAGAATGGATGAACAAAATTGGGTGAAAAGATGCAGGTCTATGATTGTGGAGGGAGCTACACCAAGGGATGGACCAAAGAAGACCTGGGGTCGGACTATATGTGCCGATCTCGAATCCAAAAAACTTGACAAGTGAAGCAGCCCTTAACAGGGTTGCCTGGAATGCCGCCATTAGGACATGAGACTGAAACTGCACGTATGTGTGGAGCACTCCGTCTTAAAATTGTATGTATGTATGTACGGTATGTATGTACAGGGGATAGGTCCGCTTGGGGGCGTTTTGTGTATGATCACCCTCATAAAGGGGTATAAGGCGTCCGGCAATATTATAAGATAGATAGATAGAATTACATTTGTATCAAACCTTACTAGCCCCCCCCCCCCCTAATATTGAAAGACAGCAGAGTCAATAACAGAAATAATCTTTGTTCTACCGTCAAACCTAAGGTGCATAAGTGACTGGATAATGACCGGCTATACTGCAAGATACACACAACACAATTGCAACAGTTATTTTTTTCCTCAACCAGAACGTTAAATAAATTAGTTCTAGTGTCATGCACTTATAATTGGATGGCCTATTGTTTCTCCTGTTCCCGTTCTCTCTCTCTCTCTCTCTCTCTCTCTCTCTCTCTATCTATCTCACACACACACACACACACTCTCTCTCTCGCACACTCTCTCACACACAAACACACTATCTCTCTCTCTCTCTCTCTCACACACACACACACACACACACTCACTCTCTCTCTCTCCTTGCTTTCGTTGTCCTCCAACATCCTAAACAGAGACCCTAATTTAACAGAGTAGCGTCAGGTCACTGGGCACCATTTTGAATCCAAATATCTTTCTGTGAAGAACTCGATGCAGGCAGAGTAGATAAGATTGGTGGATATATGAAGATGCGCAGACATTAATGTAATTTTGTGGACAGCAGAAGGTTAGTAATGAAGGGAAGAAACCATGGACCAATCTGGAATTAAATTGCAGTGTACTAACATCTCCACACAAAGCCGGAGAAATATAAGAAATAGAGAGTGTTCAGAAAAGCTTCACGTCCCACATCAGCCCCATAAAACATCTTCACTACTGAGATCGGCTGAAGGCTCTTAACTTCTATTTACTGGAGCGAAGAAGAGAGAGATATTTGATAATTTGCACATGGAAAGTTATTGAGGGTCTAGTGCCAAACCTTCACACCACGTTATCATGGAACTGGAGCAACAGGGGGGGGGGGGGGGGGGGGGTAGGAAATGTAACATCCCATCCCAAAAGTGTAGGGGAGCTCTGGGCACACTGAGGGACTCCTGGTTGACAAATATAGGGGTCCGAATTTCTTCAACAAAGTGCCAAAGAACGTGAGAAACAATGGATGTGCCAACAGAAGTCTTCAAGAAAGCCTTGGACAACCATCTCAAGTAGGTGCTTGATCAGCCATGCATCGCGGCGGAGAGCTTCCCCCTCGAATAACCTGGTGCATCAAACACTGGCAGCAAACATACTCGGGGGGAACCGTACTCCATTCCTAGCAGAGGGACTGACTGTGGGTGTGGGTCGTAAGTCAATTATCAACAAGCCTCCTGGACCCTCGCTCACTCCAGGTTATTTATATATCGGGTTTTTGTGACTGTAATCCGAGTTGGTATAGCTGGTCGGGAAGTACTGAGGGTGAGAAGGATGGTGGTGGTGAGAGTGGTGAAGGTGTGAGTTAGTAGATGTGAAGTGGTGATGATGAGAGTTAGTAGTGGTGGTGAGAGTTGGAATAGCTGGTGGGGAAGTAGTGAGGGTGAGAGTGGTGGTGAGAGTTGGTGGTGGTGGGGAAGTAGTGAGGGCGAGTGGTGGTGGTGAGTTAGTGGTGGTGGTGAGTTAGTGGTGGTGGTGAGTTAGTGGTGGTGGTGAGTTAGTGGTGGTGGTGAGAGTTAGTAGTGGTGGTGGTGGTGGTGGGGAAGTAGTGAGGGTGAGAATGGTGGTGGTGGTGAGTTAGTGGTGGTAATTATGACATTCTCAATGTTCTCTTTGTCGTACACTGTATTGTTTGGTCTTTTCAAGCTTTTACACAATGTTGGTTTTCGTATTCAGGCAGGCAGTCTCTCTCTCTCTCTTTTCCCTTCATTTCGTTCATCCCCCCCTCCCCCCCCCCATTTCTCCCCAATCTCTCCTCCCGCCTTCCTCCTTTACCCCCCCACTACTCCCTCCCACCCCCCCACTACTCCCTCCCCAACTCTCCTCTCTCCCCCTCCCTCCCCACCTCGCTTTTCTCCCCGCCCTCCTCCTGGGCAGGAAAAAAGTCGACACCTAAATGACACGAAAGGTCTTGATATTGATAAAGAAATGGGACAAAAGGTCTTAAAATCGACAAACTAATGGGGCGAACGCCTTAAAATCTCGTAACAAATGGGGCTAAACATAAAGGAGAAGGGACTCCAGAAAAAGAAATCACCTCTCCCTTAGCCCATATATCCCATCTTCCCAGCCTCCGTACCTCCCAATAGCACACCTTCCCTCCCTCCCTCCCTCCCTCCCTCCTCCTCCTCTTCTTCCTCTTCCTCCTCCTCCTCCTCCTCATTATTGTATATTCCGATGCGAGTGTCCTAGGTTCGAGTCCTTGGAGTGCCACATGTATTTGTTGATTTCATTAATTGAGTTTAGAGGTGAAGTTGGTTGGTGGGGAAAACACAATAATTCCTCTCATTAATTCTGTCTCTGTTTTCTCCCCCTATCTATATTGCTCTTATACATTCCTCCTCTAACTGAAACCCATCCTAATTTATATATATATGTTTTCTGCTCACCAATATCCCACCACTCTCCTCCTCCATCATCCCCCCCCCCCCCCCCCCCCCCCCCTCCCCTCCCCAGGCCGGTGGGAGGAGGTGGTGGAGGAAACAGAGAGATGACGTGCTGGGTGAGTGATTAATTGGGAGATCTTGATTGGAGTTTTAATTAGATAGTGAGTGGGTTCCTTGCTGCTCGCGGCGCCCTTCTCACTGCTCTCTCACACACACACACACACACAACACACTCTCTCTCTCTCTCTCTCTCACACACTCTTCTTTCTTTCACACAAAAAAAAAAAAAAAAAAAAAAAAAAACTCGCAAAACTCACACATCTCTCTCTCTTTCATGTGTATCTTTCTTCGTTTATTTCTCCGTTTCTAAAAAGTAATTGAAGTAAATATCTGTCCCTTCGCTAGTCACCATTCCACTTCTCTTCGTCTCGGTTTCTCTTCGTCTAGGATAATGACTGTGTACACCTGTCTCTCACATAATAAAGGTAAGATGTATACAATTCCACGGTACCCTATGTTCTTAAGGGGGTGATTTATGTATCCCCCCCCCCCTTCTCCCTCATGTTTAGCCCCATTGGTTTTGAGATTCTAAGTCACTTGCTCCATTAGTTTGGCGATTTTAAGACCTTTCGTGCCATTTAGGTGTCGATGTACCGTATGTCTCGGCAAGCGTTAGCAAGCGTCCAGTTTAAGGGGAGATGTCCACTTGAGGGATTTTTTTCTTGACCCCCTTCTCCCTCATGGTTAGCCCCATTGCTTTTGATATTATAAGACGTTCGCCCCATTAGTTTGGCGATTTTAATAAATTTCGCCCCAATTTGTCAATTTTAAGACTTTTTGTGCCATTTAGGTGTCGATTTTTTCCTGGCGAGCGATAGCGAGCCTGTAATTTAAGAGGAACCGGCCTTGGGCCGGGACAAGTTTCTACCGAAAAATGTACAAATTTATCTTGAAAGGGGGTCTAGGGGCTGTAATGTTAAGCTTGATGGAAGTCTAGCGAACTAACTAAAAACCTCCCCTTAAGAGGACCCGGTTATTTGCTATCGAAAACGGCACAAACTTGTCTCTTGGGGGGGGGGGGGGGGGGGGGGGGGTCTCTTGGGGGTGCTTCCCAACCCTTTTCAATCATAACTACCAATGTACGGTATTTCACAAGCCGAAATTCACCCGTGTTGGTAATGAAGACTGACCAGAATACACAGGTAAATTAATGGAATCTCGTTAACCTGTCGTAATATTCAATCGTCCCATGCATATCCAATGAAGATACCTGCACGAGGAGGTTTATGATTAGATCGGGGTAGATTAATTAGATCGGGGTAGATTAATTAGATCGGGGTAGATTAATTAGATCGGGGTAGATTAATTAGATCGGGGTAGATTAATTAGATCGGGGTAGATTAATTAGACCGGGGTAGATTAATTAGATCGGGGTAGATTCAATTAGATTATCGGGTGGGAGATTAATTTAGATCGGGGTTAGATTAATTAGATACGGGGTAGATGTTAAATGTAAGATCGGGGGTAGATTAAAGGGGGTAAGGTGTCTTGGGATATTAAGGTTAGATGGCGTGGGTTTTAGATTAATTAAGAGCCTGGGTGAGGGGTAGATTAAGTTTCCACCCACCAAGTGTCTCGCGTAAGCCTGCACCCTGATTAATTTGATTACTAATTTGCATCGAGTTGGGGTGTTCTTTTGTAGATGAGAAGAACAGATTGCGCATGGTGTTCAAGTGAATCCCATAGTTATTACGTTCTGACTTGCAATAGACCACATTGCCAGAGCTCTTAAGGGGAGGTTTTTAGTTTGGTCTCTAGATATCCATCAAGCTTAAGATTACACCCCCTTGAGCCCCTTTCAAGATAAATGTGCAAATTTTTCGGTAGAAAAATGTCCCGGCCGAAGGCCGATTCCCCTTAAATTACAGGCTCGCTATCGCTCGCCAGGAAAAAATCGACACCTAAATAGCACGAATGGTCTTAAAATTGACAGAAATGGGGCGAGGGTTCTTAAAATCGCCAAACTAATGGGGCGAACATCTTAAAATCTCAAAAGCAATGGGGCTAAACATGAGGGAGAAAGGGGTCCAGAAAAAAATCCTCCAGGTCGAAATCTCCCCTTAAGGAACACCCCGTTCTTAACATTATTCCTCCATTGCATTTGAATACATTAATGAAAGCATATGGTCCTCCCGGGATTCGAACTCGGGACACCACACCCAGAACATAAGCATCTAAACCATTACACCACCAAACACAAACAAATAGCCTCTCTCAGCCTACATACCTTTCGTCTTCCTTTCGTTGTTTCGGCCATCCTTCAGAGGCCTTGGCGAGAGCTGCTCTCCCCGAGTATGTTTGCTGACAGTGTTTGATGCACCAGGCTATTCGAGGGGGCAGCTCTCTCCCCCGCGAAGCATGGCTGATCAGGCACCGACTTGAGATGGTTGTCCAAGGCTCTCGTGAAGACTTCCGTTGGCACATCCATCAGGTTTCTCACGCTCGCTGTAATAATGGGGCTATTATTAGACTATTTGATTAAGGGGAAGGTCTTCTTCTCTTCACCCCTATACCTCTCCTTCGTCTTTCCTTCCCTCCTCCTCCTCCTTCGCCCCCCTACCTCTCCATCTCCCCCCCCCCATACCTCTCCATCCTCCCCCCCTACCTCTCCAGCTCCCCCCCCCCCCCATACCTCACCATCTTCTTTCCTTCCCTCCTCCTCCTCACCACCCCCCCCCCATCAGTCTTGCCACCACTCAATGTGCAA